>JAMZAV010009482.1:0-20112 GCA_024449915.1 Sweltsa coloradensis | reverse complement strand
TGTGAAATTAGTCTTTGCTCGTACCAATACACAGTTCATCACAATAATAACAACAACAAGATTTCGTACCCACTAACATATACTGTACCTATCAAGGTCGAACAGAAGTTGACGCATTTCGAAAGAGCAGCAACTGATACTGTGAAATTACTTTGGCAATTAATTGCTGTACTTGTTATCAAGATCTAGATAAAAATGTATGCCTTCGATTATTTATGGGAGTATTCTTTTTTAAAGATCAAGAATGCGTGTAAAAATAAGTTGAGTAAACTAGGTACTTGAAATCTTGGGAAAATATCATGAAGTTGAATAACTATTACATTATATTATTGTGTTGATACTTTTTACTTTCCATTGGATAACTGTGATTGACAATAGGAGGTAAACGATCACTGATAGGAAAGATAAATTTATTAAAGTTATTAAGGAAAGAAGTTTTCATTTACATTGACTTGACATTGTGTTGAAACCATATAAACAATTTGTACTTATTCATCATCAACATTTGAATTGTTTTTTTTATCAAAATTTAATTTTGCACATGATAAAGTTTTCAATGTCAATAACTTGAACTGTTTTTCTATTTTGAAATAATTTTTTATCCAACGTATACAAAAAAAGTCTTGTAAATAGTTAAAACAGACAAACCTTTCTCACTCAAAAGCATTGAGATCCAAAAGAAGGGTCAAGCTTCTTCATTAGCGCACTCATAATAGATAAATTCACTATGTACTGCATCGTTGCTAAGCCACTGGCAAAATTGTATTTAAAACTATTTTAATATTATAGCTGTTCGTGATAGTAGTAGTAGTAGTAGTAGTGTTATTTATTCATTAGCACAATTTGCTATTTTCATTTTCAATACATGGTACATCATGGTATATACATGGTATATTCAAAATACATACAAATGATACAAGTTGACAACACATCCCAGCAAACATTTTTGCGGTGTCCCGCACGTTTCCCGAAGTCTGTCCCGTAATGCCGCTAGTGCGGGACCCGTACGGGCAGCCCGTACGGGCCCCGTACGGAAGTGTCCTATGGGCCACGACCGGGTCCCGTACGGGACATCCCGCACTCGTCCCAGTGTGTCCCGAAGTCGTCCCAAACGTTTCCCGCGCGCTCATGCCCGCGACCTACCCTTGATGGTCCCGGACGGGTCCCATAGTCTGCCCGCTAGTTTCCCGCACGGGTCCCGTCCGGGTCCCGCACGGGTCCCGTCCGGGTCCCGCACGGGTCCCGCCCGGGTCCCGCACGGGTCCCGCACGGGTCCCGCACTCGTCCCAGTGTTTCCCGTGCATTGCTTCTAGCGCCATCTAGTAGACACTCAAAGAAGTCAACAGATAAAACGGGCCAAAATTTTAAAATTGAATTATTTATTACGCGATGCCACTTTCTCAATTTATACATTTAATGTGAAGGGGAATAAGTACATAGAATATAGACAAGAATTATCAGACATTTAAATTTTATTGACTACAGCCGAACTCGAACCCGCAATGCCTTCTTCCGGAGTCAGACGCTCTATCCACTCGGCTACAGCACCTATACTGTCTATGGCGCGTTAGATGGCTTATGAAAGGGAGCACGCTTGCGTGGATTGCGGAACACAACATTGCAGTGCAACTATTGTGATATTGAAAATGTGTTTTGGTGTTTATTAAAACATGATACTATTATATATTTTTTTAAATCCTTGCTATCCTCTTCGATTATTAGGCTTTAACAAATACTCGATCATTAATTAATCTTATGCTGGCTGGATATATTGCATTGGACGACGGTAGGCCAAGAACAGATAATTGTTTCTTATATCTTATAACCAATCGAATGCGATCAATTATCCCCCCCTCGACGTCCGCGGTGGCACATACAATTAGGGCGCTCATCGAGTACGTGGGTTTGAATCCCGAATAAGGCATATTTTTTTGTGATCGTCCTTTATCGTCATATTATCACCACTAATCAACTCGAATAGCCTTAGTGCATAAAGGCGTTAAGCAATACAAATCATCATACATATTTTAATACTAGTTACAATAAAAAATTATTTCAGTTAAATTATCATTTAACATGTATGTTCTTTGTTATGTCTATAGCATATTTTGATTCTTCAACATATGTTTAAGATTAATTTGTACTTAATTTGTAGAAATTAATAAAAAGAAAGAAATAAAGAAAGGAAAAAATCATTAAAAAAAGAAAAACGCAAAAGAAATAAAAAACAGATTTATTAGACGATCCAACTCAAAAGAATATGAGGTTTCAAAAATCAGGAACAGCAAATCAGGGAGTAATCAAACTTTCGCGAAACGACCGAACGCGAATCTTCATTCTTGTTTTCAAATCTTGATAATAATATAGTACAAAAGATCTTGACTCTAATATATTAGACATATAATTATTAGGAATTGTATAGGCTAAGTCAAAAACTGATCACAGCAATGATACAGGACATCTAACTCAAGTTGCGAGCTCCACCAGTGGCCGGCCACCAGACAACATACCTTCACAACTTAACTAAGACTTAATACGATTTACTCGTCTGAAATCAATTGATTATATTTATTTATTTAATTAACGTCTATATAGGCCTATCCTATATTCAGTTATAAAAAACGATTTGCAATGAAATAGAACTAAAAGAATAAATCAACGGAAGTATTCAACATAAATCTATACACACGTATTGTTTTAATATAATTACTCCACATTTTGGGTTATCCCTTTAGTTTCCCTCGCGGGACCCGTGCGGGTCGTCCCATAGCTTTCCCGAAAGGGTTACCCCTGAAGTTTCCCTCGCGGGACCCGTGCGGGTTGTCCCGTAGTTTTCCCTAAAGGGGTGTCCCTTAAGTTTCCCTCGCGGGACCCGTGCGGGTTGTCCCGTAGCTCTCCCAGATAGAAATGTCCCTAACATGTCCCTAACATGTCCCGCGCGGGACCCGTGCGGGTTGTCCCGTAGCTGTCCCTAACCCGCAATTTACCCGCACTTCCCTTGGTTGTCCCGCACGGGGCCCAGAGTCTCATGTTTGCTGGGATTAATCTAACAGCCACAATTAATCATATATACAACACACACTTAAGTCACGACATTTCAAATACATTTTCAGTCACAAGCATCACTTTAAAAAATAAACACTCAGCTTAGGATCATTGTACCAAAATCAATACACATGTTTAAACAAGTACTCTCATCTCTAATAAAATTAACGCTATGTTGGTCTAGGCTTACAAAAATGTATGTTTTGTACCTATCCTCTTATTTTTACATTATGTCCCAGAAGGACAATACTTCATTTTGGTTTACACTTAACATTTTGCTTTTTATTATATTACAACATTCCTTTCCAAATTTTGTGTAGTCACCAATACTTTTAATTTCTTGTGGCAATCTATTTTGAAAATTCGAATATCTCTTATATAAATTGAATTTTGTCCAAATGCACTATTTGACCTTTTCACAAAAATAAGCTTGTTGTTTCTTAAATTATAATTTTGAATTTTTGAATTAATTATTAATTTCCTACACAAGTACTCAGGTGCATTGCCACAAAAAATTCTATGAAGAAAACATAGGGTATTAAGCAAAATTCTTTGTTTTATCGTCAACCAATGTAATGATTCGCACATCTTGGCTATCGACGTGTCTCTGCTAACTCTTAATATGCTCCTCATTGCTTTGTTTTGTATCTTCTGTATTACATCGATTTCATTTTTATTAAGCATAAAAAGTACAGAACTACAAAAATCTATAAGAGGAGCAACTATAGCTTGATATATTAGAATTTTTGAACTAAGTGGCAAGTTGCCATGTATTCGACGGAATAAACCAACCTTTCTTGCAACTCTTTTAATAATCTGCTTTCCCATGGGATTTGAAATTTTCATTTTCATCAACAATAATCCTTAAATATTTCAACTGGTCAACGATGTCCACCATTTCATAATCAATAATAATCTGAATCTTCTTAAGTTCTTCTTTTATTTTTTGTTTTATTTTATTCAAACACAAAACCATTGCTTTCGATTTTGAAACATTTATTTTTAACCTGTTTACTCGTAACCATTCTTCAATAAGTTTTAGATCATAGGTTAAGAACATCATAACTTCTTGCAAAGTAGAACCTATACATACTATTAATGCATCATCTGCATAAAGAAAAACTTTGCAATATTTTAATACATTGCCTATATCGTTTATGTACACAATAAACAAAAGGGGCCCTAACACTGTCCCTTGAGGCACCCCAAAATTATTTTCTCTATACGTTGAGGAAAAATTACCAATCTTAACTTTCTGAACTCTAGTCTCCAAATAAGAGACAATCCATTTCAAAGCTTTTCCCTTGATGCCATAACATTCTAGTTTTTTAATTAGAATTTGTCTATCGATTGTTTCAAATGCCCTCTTTAAGTCAAGTGACACTACAATAGTAATATTTTCCTCTTGCATATTTGTTCTCAATTCCTCAACAACATGCTGAATCGCAGTTTCACAATTGTGTTGGTTTCTAAATCCTGATTGATTTTCAGTTAAAATTTTGTTTTCTTCAATGAAATCGATCAACTGATCTTTAACTATATATTCTAACACTTTCTCAACCATTTGTGGAATATTTATCGGCCTGAAATTTTCACCATCTATTGCTCGAGGAATTTTGGGAATCGGAACTATCACCGTTTTCTTCAAACATTCCGGCACTTCGCCATTGCTTAGTGATGTATTAATTATTTTTGTTAGATATAATTTAACCGTAGGAATTAAAGTTTTAAGAACTTGATCTGTAATTCCATCCTCACCTGGAGCTGATGATTTCAGGCTCTTAATTTTATTTACTATTGTATCTTCACCAACTGTTTGAAAATTTTCTAAAAATATTTAAATTTAAAATTAAATTAATTTAAATTTAATTTATTTTGCTAAGCTTAGCAAGGATGCAGTCACGGGGCAATGTGTATGTGTGTGCTAATGTAAACGGTACATGAGCTTGGCCCTTCTAGTAGATCGCAATGCTTTTGAGTGTGTTAGGTTTGGCTGCATTATTAGAATTTGTTTGTATGCGTAGGATCTGATGTTGTTTTTCATTTCCGTCGCAAAATAATTTTTTTAAATAGAATAATTGAAGGGTAGGCCGACAGGAAAAAACATTACAAGTCACATTTGTATATACTTCTTAGATAAACCGCTTTTAAAGTATGAATTAACATTGACACTTCATCTAGAGTGATAATCCAAACGTGTTTTTCATGGCCCGGTATCGATATTCCCTACAATCTCTTTACTTATTATTCTGATTGGTCTCAAAAACACTGCTAGGTGGCACCACAATCTCGATTTCGCGAAGAATTGACTTGTATCGTGCTTCCCGTGTAACCTTCAATTCTATTAAAGAGTATCGTGCTTCCCGTGTAACCTTCAATTCTATTAAAGAGGTATTTACCCGCTAAACCCAAAAAATAAATTTCATTCAGGCTATCTATAGTTAAGAATTTAGAAATCAACAGAAAATTATTGGGTCCACCTTGACTCGGAAAAAAAATGTCGAACTTGGTATTTTTCGAGCTAGGTCCCATCAGCAAAAATCTACCATAAGAAATAACATGGGGACGATATTTCTGCCCCGTGACCTTGGAGGATTTTGATCCGAAAAAATACAGGCCATTATTGACGTACACCACAGCCTTTTCTTAAATTCTTTATATTTAATTTGGGCAAGTGGTTCGGTCAAAATATATCGATTACCAAGAAGGGGTGTGATTTTGGAATGCATTTTTTTGCGTCTTTGACTGTATATTTGTACACAAATTCAAGGCACGATGTAATAAAGGGCCATTTTTGATTAATGGTACGATGCTCATCTAGTATCTATGTGGAACAAAAAGGAAGCAAGTTAAAGCCGATTTAAGAAATTTCCCAAAACGCCAATTTTCGCAAATTTCATGATAAAAAAAATTTAAAAATTCGTGTAAAATCACAGTAACAAGTTATAATTTTTAAACGGTCATTCAAGTGTAGTTTTATGCTATAAATTATCTGTCAAAATTATTTTTTTGGGTAATTGCCCCTTTAGGTAGTATAATTTACTATGGTAGAAGATTAACAATTTGCAATAGATTTTAACCTATAGCTAGTAGTACGATTTTGTCACACAAATTCTTAGCGTACGGGCTGATAATGATGTAATAGAATACAATATTTTGGCGTGGTCAGACTCAAAGTTCGAAAACCACTTCCGATAATCCTTAATAAAAGAATTTTCAATCGACAAAGTTAATGCAATACTTTCAATCTTTTTTCAGCATCCCATGGTCAACTTTGTGAGTACAGACCCTTTCCTTTACATATGAGCAGGGTGCGAATTAACGACTTTGCAGAAGGCTTAGAATAGTATTTTCGTTAGCAAACCGGGTCTAGGGCGAAGCCCCACCGCCGGAGGTGAAATTTTTTTGTTGGTATTATGCCCTTGAGATTGCCTTAGAAGCGATCTGAGGAAAATATTTGCGGTATTATTGCTCTCAAGATGGGCTTAGAAGCGATCTGATAAAATTTTTTGGTCATTATTGCCCTCTAGATGACCTTAGAAGTGATCTGAGGCAAAATTTGGGGGTATTATTGCCCTTAAGATGGTATTAGAAGCGATCTGAGTTATTATTTTGAAAGAAAATGTGTAAATTGACGCATTATTTATTAACATTACGAGATAAAGTCACTTGATATGTTTATGAGATGAGATGGGAATCCAGAGGTGGGAATTTAGCCATCCCCGGCAGGGATACCTTTCAGTAAAACAGAGCCAGGGATGAAATTACCAGAGGTGGGGAAATCCCCCCCCACCCCCCGTCAATTCGCACGCTGCATATGAGCCACTTAAAGATAGGGATGAAAGTACTGTCCTTTGGCATATTCCATGAAAATATTATTATCATTGTAAATTCTAGAAATTATAACTACCTGTAGCTCACTATGCAGCTTAATAATAGTGTGTATTGTTTGTCCTATGCAGAGGTACTGATCGAGATGTCGTGTGTTGGAATCTGCGGCTCTGACGTTCACTACCTCGTCAACGGCCGCATCGCAGACTTTATCGTGAAGGCTCCGAGGGTGATTGATCACGAGGCTAGCGGGACAGTGGTCAAGCTTGGCAAGAACGTCAAGACCCACCAGATAGGTATTATAGAGCACTGAGTGGTAGGCGAGGGTGATTGATCACGAGGCTAGCGGACAGTGGTCAAGCTTGGGCAAGAACGTCAAGACCCACCAGATAGGTATTATAGAGCACTGAGTGGTAGGCGAGGGTGATTGATCACGAGGCTAGCGGGACAGTGGTCAAGCTTGGCAAGAACGTCAAGACCCACCAAGATAGGTATTACAGAGCACTGAGTGGTAGGCGAGGGTGATTGATCACAAGGCTAGCGGGACAGTGGTCAAGCTTGGCAAGAACGTCAAGACCCACCAATAGGTATTACAGAGCACTGAGTGGTAGGCGAGGTGATTGATCACGAGGCTAGCGGGACAGTGGTCAAGCTTGGCAAGAACGTCAAGACCCACCAGATAGTATTATAGAGCACTGAGTGGTAGGCGAGGGTGATTGATCACGCGGCTAGCGGGACAGTGGTCAGCTTGGCAAGAACGTCAAGACCCACCAGATAGGTATTATAGAGCACTGAGTGGTAGGCGAGGGTGATTGATCACGAGGCTAGCGGGACAGTGGTCAAGCTTAGCAAGAACGTCAAGACCCACCAGATAGGTATTATAGAGCACTGAGTGGTAGGCGAGGGTGATTGATCACGAGGCCAGCGGGACAGTGGTCAAGCTTGGCAAGAACGCTGATTGCCGCTGATAAAAACAATTTTACATTGCCAATCTTATGTTTTTTTACCCAAATAATAGTTTGCTTGTGTCCTTGCTTCAGGCGATAGGGTGGCCATAGAGCCAGGCGTGCCCTGCCGTCACTGCTCCTTCTGCAAGGAGGGCCGCTACAACCTGTGTCCGGACATCTTCTTCTGTGCCACACCCCCTGATGACGGCAATCTCACCCGATACTACACACATGCAGCTGACTTCTGTCACAAGTAAGTTCAAGCACCTGCCACATCGGTACTAAGTTTTCTAAAAGTCACTTACCTAATAGTTGGATGAGCGAAGCGAAGATTCCATTCTACTACACTGGAGAAAAAATTCTGGAATGTTATTTTTTTTCTTTTTGTATTTTTGTCTGTTTGTTCACACGTTTCCGGCTAAACCGATACTCCGATTGCGATGAAATTTTATGGATGCCTTTGAAATCTCTGAACTTAGAACTGCCACGTTTTTGAGCGCAATCGAAAAATTATTTCTCATGATAATTGCAAATTTACGATTTTAATTTTTTAATTTTTTTAATTTCTTCGATTTATAACACCTACATGCTTTATCCGATTTTAATAATTTTTTTCACAAAACCTTAATTTTATGAATTTAGGTATTCGTGTGGAATTTGAGCGCAATCGAAAAATTATTTCTCATGAAAATCGAAATTTTACGGGTTATTTCTTTTTTAAATCAATTCTTTGCCTTATAACACCAACATGCTTTATCCGATTGTAATGATTTTTTCACAGAACCTTAATTTTTTGAATTAATCTATTCGTTTGAAATTTGAGTACAATCGAATAATTTTGTTATGAACATTTGAGTACAATTTTACGATTTTTTTTTAATTATGATTTTTTAAAACAATTAAAAATTAAAGTTTATTTTTAATTTAATTTAAATAAATTTAAAAAAAATCTTCAACTTGGTTATGATTTTTTCACAGAACAACAGAAAATCCGCATATCACTTGGCTACTCAATGCACCAATTACGCTCATCCAACAACGCGGCGGGACTTAAGCGTTTTCCTAGTTTTCAATAATTATTTGGATGAGCGTAGCGAGCGAAGCGAGCGAAGCGAAGATTCCATTTCACTACACTGGAGAAAAAAATCCGGAATGTTTTTTTTTTCTTTCTTTCTTTTTTTTGTATTTTTGTCTGTTTGTCCACACGATTCCGGCTAAACCGATACTCCGATTGCGATGAAATTTTAAGGAGGCCTTTGAAATCTCTGAACTTAGAACTGCCACGTTTTTGAGCGCAACCGGAAAATTTTTTCTCATGAAAATCGCAATTTTACGATTTTTTTCAATTTTTAAAAAATTTCTTCGACTTATAACACCTACATGCTTTATCCGATTGTAGATGATTTTTTCGCAGAACCTTTATTTTATGAATTAATATATTTTTTTTAACAATTCCGATTTATTAAAAAAAAAATTAAAAATTTAGTTAATTTTTAATTTAATTTAATTTAATTTTAAAAAACTTTCAACTTAGTAATGATTTTGCCACAGAACAACAGAAAATTCGCGTAACACATGGCAGCTCAATGCACCAATTACGCTCATCCAACAACGCGGCGGGACTTAAGCGTTTTCCTAGTGTAGAATAATGTCGTAACATGCAATATCTCATGATCTGCAATTCCCCCTTCTGTCTCTGTTCAGACTGCCCAACCACGTGTCGATGGGGGAAGGAGCTCTACTGGAGCCTTTGTCTGTTGGTGTCCACGCTTGTCGCCGCGCGGGATCGAACTTGGATCCACTGTTCTCATCTCGGGAGCCGGACCCATAGGGCTCGTCACCCGGGTCACTCCCAAAGGGGCCATGGGCGCCAGGAGAATCATCTTTAAACAGGTAATAAATGTCACAGATTAGAATAGATTACAAGTAATTACATTTTTAAGGGATGGCAGAGGGCACTGGTGGTGATTTTTTTTGCCACCAAACAGAATTATAATTCTTTTTTATATACCACCATGTAAAATTTAATGCTGGTAATTTACTATACAGTGTTTGTTACCAAAAATATATTTATTCGTGGTGGGGTTTTAAAAGCGGTTTTTTGGAATTACTGTTCGTTATTTGGACTATAACACAACGGCACATAATTTTATTAATCGATTTAGTTAGTGGGGAAAAACACACCCGTAGGTGTATATTGTTATAATTTACTACAATTCAGAAATTAAAAAAGCCCGGGCCCCAACCGGGATTCGAACCCGGGTCTCCCACATTGCAGGTGTGCGTCTTAACCACAGACCATCAGGATGGCTACATTTTAATCTCTTTATTGTAGTTGCATTATACATCTGAATGGATGGAACAGTACTGAAACGGAAAACTGTTGACTTTGACTGACCACCAAACTTTAGTGTCATTACCTTTCGCAGGTATGAGCGGGGTTTATTTCTCGTTTTGGTTAGTCGGGAAAAACACCCCCGTAGGTGTAATTGTTATTTTTTTACTAAAATTTAAAAAAAAGGGAAAAAAAAATTATTTATTTTTTTAAAAAAAAAAATGGGGTAATTGTTTTTTATTTACTACAATTCAAAAGAAAAAATAAGTTTTTTTTTTTATTTATTTAAAAAAAAAATTAAAAAAAAAACAATTGCACCTGCGGGAGTGTTTCCCGACTAACCAAATCGAGAAATAAACCCTCGCTAATACCTGCGTAAAGGTAATGAATGACATTTTATTAATTTTTGGTGGTCAGTTCAAAGGCAACAGTTTTCCGTTACAGTACTGTTCCATCCATTCAAATGTATAATGCAACTACAATACTAGTCCTTTGCATAACGAGAATGACAGTTAAAATTTGGACAAAGGATGACACATACAAATGAAAGCTTACGACGAGCACTTTTAAAAAAACCATGATATACCTTTGGCAAATCCAGCTTTTTCTGTAAAAACCGAGGTCAAAGGTCAAATTTGTAATATTTAATTTATTTTTAATGAAGTAACAGAAAATGTTTAAAACCTTCAATAAACATTTTTAGGAAGTTTGAATGTTACAAATTTATTAAAAAAATATAAACATCACCCACTTGACCTTTTTTGCCCTTGATTGGGGTCGATTTCCCCAACTTGGTCAAATTGCGCAATTTCTATCGATTTCTTGCTCTATATTCATTATATACATGTAACTACTTGTAAATTCTTTAAATTTAAGAGTTATATCGTTATTACACTGTTTATATGGTATTTATTTAAAAAGGGCGGTCAAAGGTCAATAGGTAAGGATCGTCAAAAACCGTAAAATTTACTAAAAGATTACTTGTGGGTACTCAAAAGGGACGTAGAATTAAATTGTAATAATAATTTAACAAAAGTGAATAATAGTAGTACGTCATAGTCTTAATAAAACTATTTATAGTATTTCTTGTTAGCTAATTAAGAAATAACTGAAATATTGTAAGTCTTCAACGTTCGGGGTACTTTGGAATTGGTGTGCTGCTGTAACAAAATAAATGAAATTTCTAAAACAAACGTGATCATGTTCAGATCAGTGATATGATAAAGTATGATATAATGTTTTACCTTAGTATAGTCACAGTCCAAATCGTCGGGTGCATCATCTTCTGAATCACTGGAATTACCATGCTGGGTGCCGACATTCGATGATTTTTCAGCTTACAAAGCAGGGTACACTTCAGTTGTTTGGGCCCCAAACACTCGCAGGTCGGCATCTTGCAAATACGCTAACTGTTGCAGGCTAGGAGATCCACGAAGGCCATAGGTGCTGGATTTCCCAAACCCCTTCCACTCGATGCTCAGATCTCCTTCTGCCATGGTTTTTCCATCCATAGCCACTTGGATACGGAACATCAGGATTGGCTTCCAAGCAACGTATCCATACCGCGTTTGGTGGTTCGCTCGCAGGATGTGAAGCAGTAGGCGGGACGTTACAAGGTGGTAACCGATCAGCCTTGATATCTCCACACTTACTCCTAAAAGCTCGTAGCGCAGCTGGTTGACGCTCGATAGAGACGTAGTCAAACAGTACAGTTTACAGACAAAATCCTCGAGTTTTATATTTAATCGTTAGAAAATCTCCAGTCCTGACCTAGCTTGCTTATCTCGACACAGAAATGTGGATGTTTTTCATGGTATTCAAAACTCTCTTTTTTTCCTTTTCCACTGAAGGTGCTTACCGAGTCACAACCAATAGTGCATGGAGGCCAGGGAGGGCGTTGCATATTTCGAATCCCGACGAACTTGCTAGGTTTGACACATCAGCCAAGTGTGTTCGATTTTCGGTGCCTCTTTTTAAGTGCATTGCTATAATTATTCTGAAAAAAGCCCAAATGCTTGGAAACTAAGAAAATCGGTGTCAGCTGAAACAATCACTTCTGATTTAAACCATTCACCGATGCATGCTTGGCGTGAGAAGATGCGAGTATCTTCTTCTTCAAGTGAAGAAAAACAGTTCTGTATTTATCGTTGAGATTCGAAATGTGCAACGCCCTCCCTGGCCTCCATGCACTATTCTGGTTTTGACTCGGTGAGCTCCTTCAGTGGTAAAGGAAAAAAGAAGAGACTTTGAATACCATGAAAAACATCCACATTTCTGTGTCGAGATAAGCAAAGCTGGGTGAGGACTGGAGAGTTTCTAACGATTAAAAATATAAAACTCAAGGATTTTGTCTGTAAACTGTACTGTTTGACTACGTCCCCTATCGAGCGTCAACCAGCTGCGCTACGAGCTTTTTAGGAGTAAGTGTGGGGATATCAAGGCTGATCGGTTACCCCCTTGTAACGTCTGCCTACTGCTTCACATCCTGCGAGCGAACCACCAAACAGCGGTCTGGATACGTTGTTGGAAGCCAATCCTGATGTTTCCTGATCCAAGTGGCTATGGATGGAAAAAACCCTGGCAGAAGGAGATCTGAGCATTGAGTGGAAGGGTTTTTAACTCCAGCACCTATGGCCCCTTTATGGATCTCCTAGCCTGCAACAGTTCCCGTATTTGCAAGATGCCGACCTGCGAGTGTTTGGCCAATCAACTGAAGTGTACCCTGCTTGTAAGCTGAAAGATTGTTCGAATGTCGGCACCCAGCATGGTAATTCCAGTGATTCAGAAGATGATGCACCCGACGATTTGGACTGTGACTATACTAAGGTACTAGGGAACGCCAAAGTCGTTGTTAAACGAGTGAGTGAACCAAGTGTTGAGTACCCGGGAACATCCCCTTTCCTCCCCTATATCTAAGGCTGGATCTAGCTCAGTATGGAGAATTATACCGGGTACTCACCACATGGCTTACTCACTCGTTTAAAAACGACTTTGGGGTTTTTAGTTTAAATTGAACATTCGAAATGCGAATCGTGTTCAAAACGTATTAGCGTAAAACATTAACAAATTTCCAAAATAAAACAAAATCACCTAATTTTTATTTCCCATTTAACACCCCTCAAAAATAATATGTGGGTCTAAAATATTAAAAAAACGTCCTACCCAATGGGTATCGAACCCCAACCCTCCGTGTGGTAGGCTAAATGCTTACCACTAAGCCATACCAGCCAGATAGATCTCGTCCCGCTAGCTGCTACTAAAAAAATGCTTTCGATATTTAAAAATCACATTTTTATTTTTTGTGGGGTTAAATCGCAATGGATCTAGCTGATTTTTTTAGCAGTTCTCAAAAAAACTCGCACCGGATGTCTGTTTAAAAATTTTTGCCCAATCTGTTCAGCGGTTCGGCAGATTTCGACGTACGACAGACCAGACAGACAGAATCACAGAATGAGAACCGTTCGAGTTGAATGGAGGACACTCGGGCGCTCCGCTCCCCGTTTAAAAACAGATACCATACTTTATCATATCACTGATCTGACATGATCACGTTTGTTTTAGAAAGCATTTATTTTGTTACAGCCCGCACACCAATTCCAAAGTATCCTGAACGTTGAAGACTTACAAATAATATATTCAGTTTTTTTTTTTAATTAGCTATGAAGAAATACTATAAATACGTTTTATTTAAGACTATGACGTATTACTAGTTATTCACTATTTTTAAATTATTATTACATTTTAAATTCTACGTCTTTAGAGTACCCACAAGTAATCTTTTAGTAATTAGAAAAATTTTTACAATCCTCACCTATTGACCTTTGACCGCCATTTTGAATTTAATACCATATTAACAGTGTGATAACGATTATAACTCTTAAATTTAAAGATTTACAAGTAAGTACGTGTATATAATTAATATAGACCAAGTAGACCAAGAAATCGACAGAAATTTGCGCAATTTGACCAAGTTGTGGAAATCGACCCCAATCAAGGTCAAAAAAAGGGCAAGTGGGTAATGTTTATATTTTAATAAATTTGTAACATTATCTTCCTAAAAATGTTTATTGAAGGTTTAAACATTTTCTGTTACTTCATTTAAAAAATTTAAATTAAAATATTAGAAATTTGACCTTTGACCTCGGTTTTGAAAAATAGAAAGCTGGATTTGCCAGAGGTATATCATGGTTTTTTGAAAAGTGCTCGTCGTAAGCTTTCATTTGATATATGTCATCCTTTGTCCCAAATTTTTACCGTCATGCCTTTTTGGAGTGTTATGCAAAGGACTATACAGAGATAAGAATGTACCCGTCCTGATGGTCTAGAGTTAAAACGCCTCACCTGAAATGTGGGAGACCCGTGGTTGGAATCCCGGTTGGGGCGGACTGAGGTACATCTTAGTGTGGTCCAAGTTCCATAGTTCTTAGATGTACCATTTTCTCTGTAGGCTTTTATTTCTCTCAATCAGAATTCCCAGCCACCCAGCTACTAGCCACCCACACCATCCAGCCAGCCGGGAGGTTTTCAACTATGTTGAGGCACTTTTTTAATACAGAACGGGTTATTGGATCGGGGTGATTTTTTTTTTGTAGGTCATGGACCACATATCAGGTCATAAACCGAGTTTCAGATTGTAAATCTTTCGGGGCGGCGTGTGCAGATAGCTGAAAACCCCCCAACTCGGGTAGGAGTATACAGGTCGAGTTAGTCATCGCCTACTAGCAGTCGCGTGCGCTTGGCTGCGGGCGAACAACTGTCGCCCTAGATCGAAATGAGTATCAGTTGAGGCACAACCTCAAATATCGCCCTTCCCAAAAAAAATACCTAAGCTTCTGGGTATAAATGTTATATTAATAGATGAGCGTGGCGAGCGAAGCGAAGATTCTAATTCACAACGCTGGAGAAAACAATCCGGGATGTTTTTTTTTCTTTTTTTCTGTTTGTATTTTTGTGTGTTTGTTAACACGATTCCGGCTAAACTGATACTTCAATTACGATTAAATTTTCTGGAGGCCTTTGAAATCTCTGAACTTAGAACTGCCAAGTTTTTGAGCGCAATCGGAAAATTATTTCTCATGAAAATCGCAAATTTAAGTTTTTTTTCGATTTCTTCGACTTATAACACCAAATGCTTTATCCGATTTCGATGATTTTTTTACAGAACCTTAATTTTATGAATCAAGATAATCGTGTGAAATTTGAGCGCAATCGCTAAATCTTTTCTCGTGAAAATCGATTTTTTACGAGTTTTTTCTTTTTTAAAACAATTCTTTGACTTCTAACAGCTACATGCTTTATCCTTTTTTAATAATTTTTTCACAGATCCTTAATTTTATAAATTAATGATTAAGTGTTAAATTTGAGCGCAATCGAATAATTATTTCTTTTGAAAATCGCAATTTTACGATTTTTTCTTTTTTTGATTCCGATTAGTTAAAAAAAAAATTATTTTATTTTAATTTAATTTTAAAAAATTCTTCGACTTAGTAATGTTTTTTTCACAGACCAACAGAAAATCCGCATAACACATGCAGCTCAATGCACCAATTACGCTCATCCGACAACACGCCTGAAAAAAGCGTTTGCGAAGATTCCTAGTTTTATTGAATGTATTTCATACAAACTCAGTCAAAACCGAACCTAACATGTTGTAACGGACTTACGTCAAGTACTTCCATGTGAACCTATATTACATATATTATTACTTTGTCTCTAACTAAAAAAAGTCATTTATAATATTGTTTGTAGATGATGTTTTCTTCTGTTGTGTACGATCGTGGCCGATTTCTCGTCGCCATCCTAGCATTTGCTCTTCGGATTATGGAAAACCACGAAAACCATGTCAGGATGGAAGCTGTCTCGGAATCTCGAAGTATCATTCTTAGTTTGGGAAATTTACGAACGATTCTTCACGTGTTTACTGCCTTTGGAGTCTCGAGTATACATTGGGTTGAAGATCTAGTTGTTTAATGCTTTCATGTAGCTTCTTCGGTATTGATGCCGTTGATATTAATAAATATTGATACTCTGGGTATATTCTGTGATCTCACCAAAGCTTTTGACTGTGTTGATCACAATATACTCGTCACTAAATTAGAATATTACGGAGTACGTGGTGCTACTCTAAAATTATTAAAATCATACCTAACAAACAGAGTACAATATGTAGAAATAACTAGCAATGAAAATAATAAAATTTCACATACCATTTCGGACTCTGAGAAAATATCTGTGGTGTACCAAAAGGGTCAATTCTTGGCCCTTTATTTTTCATTGTCTTTATCAATGATCTAACTGAAAGTATAGATGATGCTGAACTTTTTGCTGACGATTTTTCCACAGTCATAAAGGCTGATGAAAGCAAAGCTCTTCGGATAAATCAGAAGAAAGACTAAATGAATCAAATGGGTGGTTTACAGCTAACAAACTTATTTTAAACCCCAAAAAAAACAAACTATATCCAATTCCACTCAATTCAGAAGTATTAAATCTTTAATAAAATACCATACCTAACTATTTTTCAGATAATTCAAATATAAAAACAAGTTTCATCAAACATGTATTTCTAGGCTTAACAATAGACCAACATCTAACATGGCACGATCATATCAATACATTAATACCAAACTTAATTCGTCTTGTTATGCTATAAGGACCATCAAGCAAGATAAGTAATATCCCCACAGCCAAAATATGCTACTATTCATTATTTGAGTCATATAAAAGCTACGGAATTGAACTTTGGGGTATATCGACCCACATTCATAAAGTTTTTTATTATAAAAAAAGCAATTAGAGCAATTTGTTCCCTTGATCCCACAGAACACTGTAAACCTTTTTTTATACGCCACAAAAATCCTCACCATTTCATGTTTATACATTTTCAAATCAATATTAGTAATTAAAAAATATATACACACCTACTCAGTAAATGCAATGTCCATGATCATGACACACGTAAAAAAAATCATCTACAGCTAAACTCATATCACACAAAACTTGGACAAGTAAATCAGGACTACTTAACATAAAAACTCTTTATAACCATCTTCCAGAATCCATTAAAAACATTTCAAGCTATGACCGTTTCAAACATGAACTAAAACAAATTTTAATTCTAAAAGCCTACTATTATCTTATTGATTACTTAAATGATACACTCACAGAAATTCCTGTTATCACTTGATATTATTGATTAATTATAATATAATGAAATGAACCTTATTTTATTACTTTTCAATAATTATTATTATTGACAATGTATTACATATTATGACAATTTCTCATTATATTAGTATTAGTAACATTTTTATTTTTTTTTTTAGCTAAAGGACACATACACTAAAAATTGTGTTGTTGTTACATAAAATGTACAATTTGTCTTAATAAAAAATTGAAATTGAAATTGGCTGATATAATGAATGAGATTGTATTTACCTTTTCCTTTTCCACATCTTTTTGTCTCAATTAAACTATGAAAACTATGAAATTTGGACCCCACTTAGATGTCCCTCGACCAAAAACTTCCGCAAGAGACAGCAATATTCCCCCCCCAACCCCCCTAAATATCCCCAAAAATTAAAATAATTCATAGCTCAAACCCCAAAATTAAAAAATAAGTTCACTTACTTGTCATTTTTTTTTTCCACTGGTCTCACTTTTATGCCCATTGGGGCAGAAACTCATAGGGTATTTTCTTGTTTCTTCTTGTCAATTTAATTATTCCGGGTCTGTTGTGATGTTCTTTTTTTTTTGGTCTGTTTAAATGTGCATTGTGTTAAAATTTTTTAAATTTTAAAACTATCTAGTACTTTCTCGGGTTTGTTTTTGTATAGGGTGTGTGTGTCAATGATTTTTTACTTGATTGCTATTTTTTTGAAAATAATGTTAGCTACTTGGTTATGTCTTTGAGTATCTTTTTTGACATAGTGACGGGCACCCGGATATGATGTTTCGATTGTTTCACCCCTTAAACTCATTTTCTACATTGATCTTTTCTGTCGCTCTTTTTAAAATTATTTTTTTAAAATTTTTCGTTGCAATCCCCCTGTCTTAATGCCACATAAACCTTGTATTCCAAAATTTTCCCCGTTGTTTAACCCCTTTTGATGCTTTAAAATATCTACTACTTTTGGTAGTTCATCATAATGTCTCTTTTGGGGTCTTTTCTGAAGACGTAACTCTTTTGAAGCGTCAGTTAGGGTTTTCCCCTTTTGTAGATTGCATTTTCGTTTGCTAGTTTTAGTGGTTAATGTTTTTGTCAGCTAACACCACAGCCCTATGCAGTGTTGTTGGGGTTTCTTTTTAAAAAAAATATTTTCTTAAAATGTCTTTTTTATAATATAATTGTTCAGATAATTGGGCCCTCGCCCCTTCCTTTGTTCTCTTGGGAAGTGTCAATCTCTCATTGCTGATTTGGATGAGCATTCTGTGTTTAGTAATGTAGTACGAGTTAATTTTCCAGCGCGTGATGTCTTCTGCGCCATTTAATGTTCCAAATGAACATGTCAGTACGGGTATAGCTTTTTATTTATTGCGTGATCTTGCTTTTACCTTTATTTTCGTCTTGGGATAATTTTTTGTCGCTTCTTGATGATCATCATTTTTTTTTATTACTTTATGTTCAATCTGGCGCTTGTGAGAATCCTAAATATTTGTATCTTCGTTTTATCCATTATCCATCATATTTCCATCATCTAGCTGGGAAATCTTTTGCCTGCGTAACCTTACCCTTTTCGATAGTACGTCTTACACTTGTCTACTCCAAAACCCCTGCCCATATCTTGACTAAATTCAAAAGATATTGATTAACTGTTTTGTTGAACAAAAATTTTATGCATATAACTTTAGGTCATCCATAAAAATCTGATAGGTGAAAATTGTGTGACATCCCCTATTATTGCTTAATTTTAAAATTTGATGTGATTTTGCGACAGTGGTTTTTAAGACCAACAAAACCATAATGCCTAAAAGAGTCACCTTGGGAAAAAGCCACTTTAATTAGGATTATCTGTATTTTGCTGCTGGTTTTTCATATTTAGTTTTAGTGTTGTTCTCCATGTCTTTATTCTGTCTCAAAAAAATTTACAATTACTGGTTGATTTTTTATATTTGTAAAACTCAAAAAGCCGTTGTGGGGTTGAGTCATGAGCTTTCTTGTAGTCAAGTATTTACGTAATATTCCTTTTTTTATTGGTGCCTGGGTTTATTTCATAAGTCCCATAATGGTTGTTCTTTCTCCCTGCGAGTTCTTACAGCTCCTTTTTGTTTCCCCCCCATGATTTGTATTCTTCGCAAAGCTTTTTATCTTTATTTTTTATTTTTTTTATAATTATTAGTATTATTTTATTTTATTATTATTTTTTATTATTATTATTATTATTATTATTATTTTTTTAAAATTATTATTTTATTATTTTTAAAATTAAAAACCGGAGTAAAATTTTACGGACTTAAGTCTATTCCTGTTTATCTTATTACATACCTACATTATTACTTTGTCTTAACCTAAATAAAATAGTCATTTATAATATAGTTTTTTAGATGATGTTTTCTTTTTGCTGTGTACGGGCGTGGGCCCATTTCTCGTCCCATCCTACATTTGCCTTTGGACATGGGAAACCACGAAAACCGTCAGGATGGAAGCTGTCTGGGAAACTCGAAGTATCATTCTTAGTTTGAAATTTACGAACTATTCTACACGTGTTGAGTATTCTGCCTTTTGAGTCTCGATTTTTAACATTGGGTGGAAGACTAGTTGTTTAATGCTTTTTATGTAGCTTCTTCGGGATATGCCCCTTAGCCGATATCACTATGGGATTGTATTTCCTTTTTCTGTTTCCACATCTTTTTGATCCAATTGCAAGTTCCTATACTTGTCAAATTTTTTTTTTCCTGTAGTCTCGACGTTATGGCACATTGGGGCGCAACGTCAATAAAAGGGGATTTTTTTTC
>JAMZAV010009481.1:0-24127 GCA_024449915.1 Sweltsa coloradensis | reverse complement strand
AAAAAAAAAACCCGGCCCCCGGGGTTACAAACCTTACCCCACGCAAAATAAAAAGCGATAAATTTAATAATAAGTAGTTTAAAAAATTTTAACAATCATGCCTAAATTGTTTTTGTGGTTTTAAATAGCTTTTCGAATATACATTACTTTAGGGCGGGTTTCGATTCACATTTTCGTGGGTAAGTTTTTATACACTTTTTTTTTCACACATACATTTATAACCAAATTTTGGGAAATTTTCCTGACAAAAATTTACCAACACCCTGATCTAGCACCCTCTGTTGAATAAAACTCGTCCACGGAGCGAGACTGCGAACGATTGAAATAAGAGCTTTGAGTGATAATTTTAGTCACTCAACGTAATAGTCCGCGCCTCGCGGACCGTAGACCGACTCACGGCGCCGCACCGTTTTCGGAGCTTCTGCAGTACATCGTGCACCACAGACGACATTGCAACTGGGCCCGTCTATTGGAGGCTATTTTTCGAATATTCTGATGACTTTTGCGAAATCCCACCTCCAGTGCCTTTTTCAAGCCCCATTATCAAAAATTACCCTCGGGCCAAAAACCCGGTTGACTCTTAAGCCCAAAGGAAAGCGGCAAATGTTGAAAAGGAATAATCGCTATGGTTCACACAAAGTATGGACATAGGCCCCCATTTTGCACAGACAAGGGGAAAGAATATGTCAAAAGGGGTCTGCGGATTTCTTTAACGTGAGGGGACCACAACAGCCACGGTGCCAACACGCCTCAACTGAAGGTTTTTGGCAAAGGGCAAACTCAAAAAAACTATAAAAAACGTGTTCCCCAAAATTAAAATTCTGCACGATGATCTTCTTTCCCTTTATTCCCACAAACGGATCCCCCTTTATTCCTTCGTCGTAACCAAATGCCCCAAAATCTGTGGGGTTTTTGGGTCCAGCTCACATGTCGGAGGGGGACAGAAAGTATATTTTTCACGTTTATCGATGAGGCGTCCGATATGTTCGGGGAGTTGCCATAACTGGAAGGTGATGTCCTATCGGAATTTTGAGTACAAGGGAATCAGAAATAGTACATGGGGAGGAAGATTTAAAAAACTTCAGACCCATCAAAGGGGGGGGAATACAAGGGGGAAGACTTTCGGAAAAATTTTTAGGAAAGTGGAATACTGCATAGGAAATCCCTTTCCCCACACACCACAGCAAAAAGGGCTGGCTGAACGAATAACCTCACTTCGGGAACGTGATGAGGGGTTTGATCATGAAGCCCGGGGGCCTGCTTCTTCTGGGCGGAGGCGCCAAGACAGCCTGCTATGTGAAAAAGATGCCCTTCAACCCCATTTTACTTCCGCCACATTGGGGGGGTGGGGCGGATAAAGATTACTGAGGAAAGATTTGGGAAAAAACGGAAATTTTGGGTGTCAAACTTGGGGGGGGGGTCCCCATGTTCAACGGGGGCGGGAAGCTTGGACCGAGCACGGGGTGGTGCTATTTGGTTACGACGAAGGAATCAAGGGGTACCCTTTGTGGGAATCGGGGGAAAAAGATCATCGTACAGAGATGTAAAGTTCCCGGGGAAAGTATTTCCCTTCAAGTCCCGAGTCACCCAAACCCACAAAATAATGAAGATGCCGAGGTGTTTTTCCAATGGTGGAGGTGCTAGACCAGAAAGGTGCTAGTTCCAGGAGAGGTACCAGCCCAAAGGGAAAGGGGTTTGCCAGATAAAGGAGAGGTGCCAGATCGGGGGAGAGGTCCCAGTCCAAGAAAGTTTCCAGCCCACGGGGGAGGTCCAACCCAAGAGGAAGATCCAAATGCAGAAGAGGAAATAGTCCAAGGGGGGGATCCAGGTGTGATAATAAACCCAATCCGGGGAGAGCTACCATTGAGGCATCCGAGAGAGGGGGGGTTCCCCCAAAACGTTGGGAAGCTAACGTGTCCAGGTGCGAAGTAAAGGAGGCCAGGACATGGGAACCCCGGGGAGACCGCTGAGGAGGCGCCCCTCGTGGACCCCAGGAGGGGAGTGGAAAAATGTTGAAAGGCTAGTAACTGGCGGCCCAATATGGGGAAATTTAAGGGAGGTGGGGGATTCAAATGAAAATAAATGGGGTTTTCCCCTAAAGAAAATGAGGAAAAATTGTTAATTTTAACCCTAGGTTGTAGGGGGGGTTTTGGGGAATTTTGGATTTATTTTTGATGTTATTTTTTTACGAGGAAGGGAAAAAATTGGGGTTCAAATAAAAATTTTTGGTTTTTAAAAAAAATAAAAGGGTTGTTTTTTAATACTTATTTGGTTTATTTCCTTTTCTTTTATTCCTTAGGTTTTTTTTCCGGGGGAACGGGTTGTTTAATAAAAATTTTTTTTTGCAAGCTTTTTAAAATCCCTTATTAAAGTTTTTTTCCAAAATTTCTTGGTTTTATTAAAAACCCGAAAGATGGGGAAAAAAAAGGGCGGGGCCAGCTAAGAATCGTTCTTTAAAGGCGCGGTTTTTGGGTGCGGAAAAGATTTTGGGGAAACGTGGGGGGCCCCAAAGCCCGACTTTACCACCAAAGGGGGGCAAGACCCCTTCAAAAAAAAAAACCCCGCAAGAAAAGGGGAAATTTTAAAGAAAAAAAAAAAAGAAATGGGATGAAAGGCCATTTTGGGCGTGTCATGGGCTATGACACCGCCCCCAAAGGTTACCGCCTTTTGGACTTTAACACCAAAAAAGTGGGATAAGTCGTTCCGTGCGCTTCGAGTGGACGAGCAGAACAATCCACACATCGTTGAAGCAAGTGGTGGAATCAGTTTCTGCCAAAAGGGGAAAGGACGGACACTTCGTCAACTTTCTTGGGGGACGCGGAGGAGGTTTCGAAGGACCCCCGAGTTGACTCAGCAAGGGCCTACAGCGGCAGAACACCTGTCAACGATCAGCAAAATTTTTTCCTCCAGCACCACTAAACACAGAGACCAAATAAAGGAATCCCACCAAGAAAAACTTTCGTATAAAGAAAGGGTGGCCCAAAACCACGGACCATCCTGTGGAAACAAGTGATGGAGTTCCCCAGAACGCGAAAAGAAAAACTGGGGTTTTGGCCGCAAAAGAGGAAATGTCAGCTTTTAAAGAACGTGGAGTGGGGGAGATTGCCAAACTCCCTCAGGCCGCCGGGCAGTCTCACCCAAAGGGGATTTAAGACAAAACTAGATGAAAATGGGACGTCAACACTTACAAAGCGGGCTAGTGGCGAGGGGATTCTCGCACGTTATGGTGAGGACAACGACGAGATTTTTGCGCCAGTGGTCAAGCACGAGACAGTGCGCGTGCTGCTCAGCGTGGCGGCTATTCCCAGTTGCTGAGGGCCCCTTGATTTTTAATCAGCGTACCTAAAGGAGATCTGAAGAGGAGCTTTAAATGGAAAAACCCCGGGGTTTTTTGAGGAACCAGGCAAGGAGCACATGGTTTTGCGAAAAAGCGCAGTATCTACGGCTCAACATGGGCAGAGCATGGAAAAAAGAAGGCCACAGAAGCACTGGCAAGTCTTGGTTTCGAGCGGGGGAAAAGCTGTTAGTCTCTTCATAAAAAAGGGAAAAAGACCGGTAGTACCCCCCTATGTGTGTGTACGTAACGACTTATGGTAGCCGGAAATTGAAGAGGTCATTTAGGGCATTTGTGCGCAGCTAAAAAGAGCATTTTCCCACCAAGGTTTTTGGTGAAATGGCCACTATTTTGGGGGCCAGATCGAGCGAGAAAAAGACGGTTCGTTCCTTATCCACCAACGAACTAAGATAGTTCAAAAACTAGAAGAGCAAGGGATGCTGGAGACGAAACCTTCTGCCACGCCAATGGGGAAACAAATTTTTTTGTTTCCATGGAAGAAACCCCGCGTCAAGTTGCCGAAAAAAACAAAAAATACCCCCACAAGTTTTTGGATCACTCTTGTACATAGCTACAGTGTCCCGACCCAAAAATTGGGTAGCTGTCACTTCTTGAGCCCACAGGAGTCACCACAGAACCGACTGGAAAAAGGTGAAGCGGGGAATGCTTTTTCCCTGGCCCACCCTCGGCGAAACTGCGCCGGGTTGCAAGGAGTGAGCTCAAGCTGCAAGGGTACGGGACGCTTGGGCCGGGGACACCCCGACCCAAAATCGACTAGCGGATACATTTTTCCTATTGGGGTTTAGAGCACAGTATTGTGGTCGAGTCGCAAGCAGACGATCGTCGCATTGCGTCCACCGAGGCGAATATGTCGCGGCTGCGAATGCCGTCAAAAGCTGTTTTTGGGTTTCACAACTGCTGGACGACGTAGGGGTTACCAGTACAAGGAGCAAAACCCCGATCTTTGAGGACAACCAAGGTGTATTTGCTGATCGAGTCAGATCGGTGCAGCGCTAGGACGAAGCACTCGCAGTCAACACTACCATCCGAGATCTGCGGAGCGTGGCATCGTGGATGTGCAGTACTGCCCAACCAACACATGACTGGGACATGATGACTAACCCGTGTCAAGGAACTATTAAAGCCTTTGCTTCAAAGCCCACTAGGTTTAGCGAGTGAAGACGGCGAGAAGGGGTTTGGCTGTGCGCCCTTTGTTACTCGAAAGAGTAGGCTTATTACCCAAAAGGGCTTTAGCCATTCTATTGTGTTTAAATTTGGCCTAGTTTACTAATGCATAATCGATGTTTGCAAGATTGGTAGTAATAGTATCGATTCTTTTTGACCCCTGTAGTAGGCCACGCCCAGAAGCAGACCCCTTTCCCTTTACGGTGCAAGCATTTTCACACCTCCCGCGTTTTTTGAGGCGTTTCCCCCCATCTCGATGTACCAAGTAGCCTAGCTTAGTCTTTGTATTGGTCTCTTTATTAACTGTAAAGAATAAGTTTTTTTATTTATCACCTAAAGTGTTTTTCACTTCCATTAGGGTTTTACCATTGAGTACCAATGTAGAACACTTTATATTTCAGACAGTTTTTGCCTGAGCTTAAGCGCGCGCTCTGTTTTTAGGAGTTCCCTGATCAAATCCCGTCAAAAAAGGCAGTCCTGACGTTGCTTTTGTATCAGTGTTTTTGCGAAGAAAGGATTGAGTCCTTCTAAAAAGGCACCGGACATCCCTTACGTTTTCCAAAGTCCGAAAAAAAACCTAGTTAGAACCTAGGTAGGGGGTTGAATTTCACACTGGGGGAGGGGCCTCCCACGATTTAAAAAAATAATTTTGTATTAACAATTTAAAAACTAAACTGTTAGTACTTTCAATATTCATTTTTTAGCCACCTAAAGGATGAGAGTAGGTATGCGTCTCCGAGCCCCCCTTTTTGTTGTGGCTTCTTGCGGGGGTGGCAACGAGCGACCCCGTGCACGCGCAGAACATACTCTGGAACGAGGCGCGAAACGGTGGGGGAGATCCCCAAGAAACTTCTCGCGATGCGATTTTGTTACAGACTTTTCGGAAAGGGATGAAGAGGTGGACCCAATAATTTTTCTGTTTATCTCAAAATTTATAACTAGTTACCTTTTTGATTTTTTTTTAAAAATTTAACGGGGGGCGGTGAAACTCCTTTAAGTTTGCGTGGGAGTAACGGGTACATTGCAGTATAGAGGACACTAAAGTACTAAAAAGGCCCCCTTTAAATTTGGTTACATTGGATATGGAATATCTATGTACCCTGGCCTGAAATTATTTGGATCTTGGGTACAGCCTGCTGCGGGCGGACGAACTTAACCTGCAAGTATTGGTTTCAGGGTTGCAGAACGCCGTCACCGCCCCCCCTCGTCATCGTGTTCTCTCGCAGAAACGATCCCGGAACCGGATCCGAGTCACCGCCTTGGCCCTGACCAGGACGAAGACGCCCACGTGCAACAGTCCTCTCTTTTTTCTCTTCTCCCTGACGTCCGGCCCCAGGGAAAACTTTCATGGTAGGAGCTCAGTGCACCAGTTTTTTCCTCTTAACGCTGTCCACGGGGTCGTGTTAGGACCTTTTTTGTTATTATTTTTACAAATGACTTTGGGAAAGGGGATTAACATAAAGGATAAGATTTTTTTTGCAGATGATTGTTTTTTGTATAGAGCAATAATAAGAGGGATTGAGGATTTTAGCCTTTTGCAGGGGGGATCTGGGCTTTATGGGAGGAATGTTCACAGAAAATAAGAGGGTTTTAAACAGGTTTCCCCTTACGATAAAACCAATTAACCTACGCGGGGTTCACACGATTTAAACTTTGATATCCAGGATGCAAATTTTGAGTTAAAAAGATCGCCCACTTGGAAAATTCCCAAGTTGACCAAAAATTGAGAAATTTTTCGGGGGTTTTCCCAAATTTTTTTAATTTAAAAAATCAAAATCAATTTAGGAATAGGGCTTACTGGAATCAAGATTTTTTCTTTTTTAAACGTTAGTGTGAAGTGAACCCAAAAACTTTTTCCGGCCAGCCTAGATTCCCAAACTTGCTTTA
Source organism: Sweltsa coloradensis (assembly GCA_024449915.1). NCBI lineage: Eukaryota > Metazoa > Arthropoda > Insecta > Plecoptera > Chloroperlidae > Sweltsa > Sweltsa coloradensis. The sequence continues at coordinate 17,721 of JAMZAV010009481.1, read as the reverse complement.
TTACATTTGACCACGGACACTGATGCCCGGGCGCGACATGGCTGCTGTTCTCCACGGGGTCCGACCCCCTCGCCGCGCGCTGGCGGGGCATCCAGTCCCCTTCGACTGTGTGTTCGTGGGGGCTCGGCCGGGGGGGGTGGGGATCAGCCTCACCGAGGTGTACCGCGTGTTGCCGGGGTACGCGCTGCAGGGGGGCCCTACACGGAGTGGACTCCCCGCACACGACCCCCCCCCCGACCCCTGCCGCTCTACAAAGAGAGCAGCAACCTGCAGGGGGTCACACTAAAGGGCCACAGGGAAACACGTGAGTATGTGGTGGCAAAAACACGCGTTTTTTTTTTTAATATAATGCCAAAAAATAAAAAAAAAAGCCAAAGAATCAGAAAGGAAATAAAAAAAAAAAACAATTTACAAGTAAATCATCTAAATCAGCAAAGAAAAAAAAAAAGTTGCATCAAATCTTTTTAAATTTAAATATATTAAATATTTTTTTAAATGTTGAAATATCGAAAAAAACCTAAAAGTGTTTTAAAAAAAATAGCAAATTTAATTAAAAATAAAACCAAAAAAATTTGGGGAAAAAAATAATCGGGGAAAACCAAACATAATATGCGTAAAAACTTGTAATATCAAAATATGACTTTAAAAAAATCGCTAGATTTCCCCTTTTAAGGATAAACGTTATAATTTCCCAAAAAAAAAAAGTCAGGTTTCAACTGGAATAACTAATTTAAATACAAGTAATTGCGATGGGGATGTTCAGTACTACTTCACTGTACGATCTGGAAATATTTAAATTTCCGAAAAAAACGAATTTCACTTACTTTTTATGAAGCATGAAAATTTTGAAAAATACATAAAAAATTTCTCTAGGTCCCGTTAGGGCGCCGACCAAGCCGCGGTGCGCAAAAAATAAAGCCCCTTTATACCCCAAAGCAGAGTTGGGGTGATTTCGAGGTTTCCCCAGCCGTCATGAAAACGTGATGTGAACTTGAAAATTTCCCAAAATCGAGGGGTTTTAGGTACCGGGAAAACCATCCCAAAATTTTTTTGGGTACGTTTATTCCTTTTTGGTGAAAAAAATGGTTTTTGAAACAGCTCAAAATCCTTTAAGGATGTTAGTACTTGCCTACTACTCCCTACTTACTGCCCTAGGGGGCTCACATCTAATCCGGGCCCGCGATTTGACCAGAGGGTGGGACTACAATTTTCATTTTTTACATGGCATTAAGGTTATAAAATTTAAGTCTTTTTTGAAAAAAAAAGTTGAAAAAGTTTTTTGGAAGGCTTCCAAAAAAAGGGTTTTAAAAAAACCAAAAACATTGGCATACAATCAAAAAGAACCATATTTACTTGACCTTGTTGACGGTATAAGCAGAGTTAGGGGGGAAAGTGCGATACGTAAAAAAATAGCGGACATTTAAATTTTTCTTTTTTGTGGGAACGAGAAAAAGGTGTCATTATACTCCATAAAAAAAATCAGAAACCGTCCCGCCTAGGCCCAAGGGAAAATATTTAAAATGCAAAAGGTGGGCTAAAGTTCCTTTTGGCTATGGACATAAAATTCATACTCTTACATTTTTTTGACAACCCTACCCCAACCCTACCGCAAAACATTATGAACTTGCTCAACTGTTGTTTACAAATTGCAACAACAAACTTTTTCATCAACTTGTCTTTCGATTGGCCGGCTTTTTATAAAGGCATGCCATCTAGAAAAAATATAAAATTTTTTTCGAGCTCTTGCTATACGAAATCTTTTTAAGTGTTTGGTTTTCGTATACTCTTCAAACCATAGACATCCTATATAATTGGCTAGGGCCCGCAGTCGGGGTCCCTTCGGGACAATTTGAAGCCATCTTAAAAAGACAGTTTTTAAAGTTAATCAAATGGGGGGCGATTTGTGGCAAATAGTTTTTCAAAATTGCCCCCAGGGACAGGTAAGATATACTACTACCAAAAAAAATTAGTAAATTCCCTTTTGCAATCACTTCGTATTTTTCTTTTGTTTTTTACCATGCTTTCACAAGCTAAAAAAATATCAAAAATCCAGTAAAATATTTATTGCATTAAAAAAAACATAAATTTAAAAAACCAAATCGCCATTTGAAATGGGCCGGTTTTAGTCTTTAATTGCTACGCTCGCGCCTGTGGGAGGGATAGGAGAGCTAAAATTGCCTACTATAGGGGGTTTATACAAAGCTTTCAAACCCCAACCCTGACGTTTTCCCCGATACCGTTTTAAGAATCCAAAATTCCTTTGAAAACGAAAACGACTTCGTTTTCAAATTGCGTTTTCAACTATCTCCCACGAAAATCAAGAATTGGGGTCCATCCTTATACCGTCGTTATACCCTGGTTATACCACCCATACCCCGGATTAATAATCCGGGGGCAGATATTTTTTAATCCTATATTGTTCTGCTTAATTTCCTAGAATTTAAAACACTTTTATAAAAAAATTATATTTAGCAAATAATTTTTAATGGAAATTAAAAAGTAATGAGATCACACACATAACAAAACTTTTAGAAATACGCCAAACCTTACACACTCAAAAAAAATAGATCTAAAAAAAAGGGGCCCAAACTCATCTACCCTTCCACAAAAACGTAAAAGTGTCCCCTAACAGCATCCTGAAAAGCTTGGAAAAATAAATTTTTTGTTTACGTTTAAAAAAAATTAGAAAAAAAGAACGGATAAACTATTTCGTTTAAAATTAAAATCGCAAATTCTATTTGCAAGCTTTTCGAGGGTGCTGTTTTTTGGGACACTGTACGGTTTTTGTGGAAGGGTAATGACTTGGCCCCTTTTTTTGATTCATTTTTTTTTTGGGGTGTAAGGGTTTTGGGTGTTTTCTACAAGTTTTTGTTTTGTGTTACGGGATACACGGGCTAATTTACTATTTGATTAAACGTATGAAAAGGTATTAATTAATTTTAAAAAAGGGATATTCTCATTTTTTTTGAGTAAAATTATTTTAAAAAAGTATTTCCCGAATTTTTTGCTTTTTTGCGAATCGGGAAAACACAGAATAGAATGATGATTTTTTGTTTGTGCGGCTGCTTCTTCCAGGCCCCCCCTATTACGAATCTTAGAGAGGTAAAAAACAGCACTCAACTGAGGGGGTTCCTGGGGACGTCTGGAAGATTTTCGAAAGAGGATGAATTTCGGGGTGGTTGATGTCATTTAATTTAGTGCTTAAAGCGGCAATAACCCTAAAAAAAATTTTTAACCCTAAAAACCTTTAAAAAATTATATTTAAAAAAGTGTTTTTACACGTTTGTGACAGTTTTATAATTTTTTGTATTATTATAATTAAATCTTTTAGCAAGAGGCTATTGCCCACAGTGAAATTTCTATACTCAAGGGTTTTATTGGCCAAATTTTTTAGAAAGTTGCCTTTTTAGTGAATTTTCTTAAACCGGTTTTACCCAAATTATGTTTTTTTTGTTTCACAGACTACTAGAGCCCCATACTAAAAAAAAAAGGGCCCAAAAACTGTGTCTAAAACTAAAACACCAAAATATGTGTTTCAAAATAAGTTTTTGTGAAAAATCCATTTTTTTGACCGAACCATTTGAAAAAACCCAAAAAAAATAATTGATAAAAAGAAAAGGTGGTTGAAAAGTGACCAAAATCCTCAAAGGTCCGGGACATAAGTTTGGTCCCCATTGTTGTTGCTTTTTAGTTATTTTTGTAAAGGGGACCAGCTCAAAAACACGAAGTTTGGCCTTTTTTCCGGGTCATTGTCATCATTGGGGACCCAATATGTTTCTGTTTTTTAAATGTCATTACCAGTTAGCCTTAAGGGAATTAGCCTTTTTTACAGGAGGACTGGGCCCAGTCCCCGTACTAAAAATTTTTTTAAGTACTTCCAATGTCCTTGAAGTGTTTACATGTCGAGTACCCAACTAGAACTTAACTAACTTTCGGTGGCTTTCAACCCCTTTTACGGCATTGCTCAAAAATCACTGTTACAAAAACCTTATTTCATGTCTTTTTCGAAAGATACGAGTGGGTTTTGAAGGCCCTACGCCTAGGGGAAAGATCAATTTGAAGTTGGAGCCCAACGAACAGAAGTTAAAAATAGATAAAACATTTTTAAAACTTATTTATTGACATTTGCAATTAGGGCGTGTTTTTTAGTTCGGTTCCCCTCAGGAAGCTGTTTTTCATGGAGTATCATACGGTATTTCGGTTCGGTCGCACCATTTCGTCGGACCGAACCCAACCGGTTCGGTACCTGATTTCATGTGTTTACATGAGGTACTGAGACCAAAAACCGTACTCAACTCCGTACTCAGTCCTCCATGTAAACAAGGCTATTATGTTTGTTGAGCTGAGCAGGGGAATATTCTAAGAAATGAATGCAAATTGTTTTGATGTGAGTCATTAGTTAAAAACAAAACCTTTGGCCGGAACTGTGGGCGCCATCTTGCGAGGGATGCTTACTAACACATTGTTTCTACCACCACAGCACTGTGCACAGCGTGGCTACTCAGGGCGCCCAAGGCAACGCCTCCACGTGGACCGGAACTGTGGGCGCCATCTTGCGAGGGGATGCTGACGTCACGGTCAGTGTCATCACCATGACGCCCGAGGCCTCAGCAGTCGTTGACTTCATGTTCCCGCTTTATACTATCTAGTGAGTTTAGCTCAAACTGTCTACATACAAGGGCTGACATATTATTCACCAACAAAAAACAGAAATCTCGAGTTGAGTCAAGTATTTGGTATTCGACTCGAACTTGGGTATTTGCTACTCGAAGTCGAGTATCAGAAAAATATATGATTTTGGTGGAGGTGCCGGGCTAGCACGAAAACATAAAAGTGTTTTCTATTTTTGGCGCAACCTTACCAACCCTGATTTGCCACAACAGTAACCTCAGATCTTTTGATACAAATTTGTATTCATTTTAGAAGTTTTGAACTTTTTTTGACACAATTAATTGGATGAGCGAAGCAAAGACTTCAATTTCACTGACTCCCAAAAAATTTCGGCATATCCGATCTTTATGAAAATTGGAGGGGACCTTCAAAATCTCTGAACTTAGAGGTGTATTGTTTTTCGGTACAATCGAAGAAATATTTCTTATGAATATCGTACTTTTACGATTTTTTTTCGATTTTTAGTGTGGTATTTTCGTGCCATTTGGGCCAATTCTGACCAAACGGGTGGGGCTACAACGTTCATATTATACATGGACATTAAGGTTATGGTGCTGTAGTATCTTTGAGTATATAACCATATACTCAATGGTAGAACCTTAGAAAAAGTTGAAAAGTTAGCCTGAATCCATAGCAATAAAGCTTTTAATATAAGTTTTTTACGGTAAATAATAACAATTAACAAGTAAGTAGTAGTAGTCAGAATCCATGGAAATAAAAGTTTTAATATAAGTTTTTTGAGGTAAATAATATTAATTAACAAGTAACTATAGAAACAGGTCAACAATGACATACAATGCGTACAAAAAGCAAGTCTTTGGGCCTCCAGATATTTGACATTCTAATTACCATAACAATCAGTAGTACTACTTTAAATGATTTTGCAATGGAACTTGAAAGTAAAGAGATCCCACACATACTATAAACTTAAAAAAGCTCATCCATCAACGCGACTGGGTTTTAGCGTTTTCCTAGTAACTTGAACATAGTTACACGAAAATTATAACCTTTGCTATAAGATTTTATTGGTTGGTAAGCCTATGATTCAAATACTGATTGACAAAAAGTCAGTCTTAGCTGTAAATTATAATATTATAACAACATATTATTATAACTTTCAAACTAGGCAAACATTTCAACGGACACATAATATTATCCAAACATCAATCATTCTTGAATATAAGTTATTGAAATAGTTCATAGGCTACTTGTAGGGGAAAAGTGAAACTTTTCGAAATATTGCTACACTAGGAAAACGCTTAAGTCCCGACGCGTTGATGGATGAGCTTTTTTGTAAGTTTTTAGTTTGCGTGGGATCTATTTACTAATCAAGTGCCTTTTGAACGCATTGTTGGTGATTGTTGTCAAGGTTCTATTGTTACTTGTTAATTGTTATTATAAACTTAAAAAAACTCATATTAAAACCTTTATTCTATGAATTCTAGCTAACTTTTTCAACTTTTTCTTTCAGGTACTACACCACCATAACCTAAATGTCCATATGAAATATGAACGTTGTAGCCCACCCGTTTGGTCAGAATCGGCCCAAATGTCACGAAAATATCGCACTAAAAATCGAAAAAAATCGTAAAAGTACGATATTTATGAGAAATATTTCTTCGATTGTACCCAAAAAACGTGGCAAGTCTAATTTCAGATATTTCGAAGGTCCCCTCCAAATTTCATCAAGATCGCTATGCCTTTTTGCCCGGGTAGAGAGCGAAAAAAAAAAAAAAAAAACCCGAGCAAAATTTTTTTGGGGGGGGGTGGGGTAAAATTGAAGTTTTGGGTTCGCTCATCCAAAAAAACTTTTTTTCCCTTCGCAGTTCGCGCTGTTCATCCAAAAGCCGGAAAAGGGTCGAAAGGTCTACTGGGATATTTCCCTTACCCCTTCAGTACTCCCGCTGTGGATCCCCTTCGTAGGTCAACCCATCGCCACCGCGCTCCTTCTGGCGCTGCTTCCCACGTGATGAGGCCTTGACCCAGAAGAGGAACAGTAGTTGACTTTCTACCTCTGTACTTAGTGATTGTTTTTAAAGGATTTTTCTATACGGAAAAATAAATAGATTTTATTATATATTATGATTGAAAATTGGTCTAGTGAAAAAGTATTAATTTGGAACAACACAATTTTTTTTTTTTCCCAAATTAAAAATTAATAATAATTTTCATTTTTAAATTAGGGGAGCAACAAAACAGCTTTGCATTTATAAAAGTTTTTAAATTTAATGATTTTTAACTATTACGGTTGGTTACTAAAAAAACATAAAAATATCTGGACAATAGATCTGTCCGAACAACACACTTCTAAAGGCATTGTGAAAAACCATAAACCCCCAAAGCAAAATCAGTACAGCTTAAAAAAATACAGACGAAATCCATACGTTCCTTATTAAGCGATTAGACCTAGGTCACCAACTATCTCTAGCACCCTAACATACTTTTATTCTTATGACTATACGTACTGCGCCCCCCCCCATGGGGGCCCTTTGGGGGCCAAACGACGGCTCGAATTCGAAAATTCAACGTTCCGCCTACCCACAGAATGACGGCCTTTTAATAAAGTGTATACACACCCCCAATGACGACTCTGATGGTGCTTGTCATCGCGATCCTGGGGGCGTTTGTCTGAACTGCGTTATTAAGCGACCACAAAATAGCATTTCTGGAACCAAGGAAAACACCTCCTCCCCGCATCGTCCCCCTGTTTTAAACCTTCACCGCCTTCCTAGATACAGGTGTCTGCGAGCTCCCTATTTTTTCGGCGCCCTCTTCTCCAGCAAGGTCGATCCAAGGAGGAAGGGAAAATGAAGGGAGGCAGTGTGGCGTCGTCAAAACCATAGCCACTTTAAGGAGTTGAAAAATGTAAGAGACAGCATCGCTATTTTGGCTGTACAAAGAACGTGGCCCTTTTGAAAGTTCTGATGAGTTTTTTGCAGTATTTTCTGCTTTCGTTGGTGCTGACCAATATGGGACTACTATGGGGCATGAAACAGCGGGTTTTTACTTAAAAACGTTGATAATAATTTGTTTAATGAAAGAATAAAAAGAGGTGAAAAGAATTTTTGTTATGTGCTGCGTTTTTGTTTGTTTTTGGAAAAGTCATACTTTGCAAAGAGCTTTAATAATACCGACGACCTTGCTTTGGGTTCGAGGCTTTCGCCGCCCAAACCATTGTCGTTCAAAGGGCTATGGTTTTGACGACGCCACACTCCCTCCTTACTTTATTCCTTCCTCCTTAGCCACTTTGAACGACAATGTGGTCGGCGAAACCCTCGAACCCAAAGCAAGGTGTCGGTATTATTAAGCTCTTGTCAAAGCTATGAACATTCCAAAACAAACAAAAACGCAGCACATCAACAAAAAATTACATTTCACCTTTTATATTCATTCTCATTTGAAACAAGAGTTATTATCAATGTTTTAAGTATAATATCAGCTGTTTCAGTGCCGCCCATAGTAGTCGCCCTATTTGGGCAGCACCAACGAGAAGGAGTAAATACTGCGAAAAACTCTAGGGTTTTTGTAGCCCATATTGGTCAGCAACAACGAGAAGCAGCAAATACTGCGAAAAACTCGATCAGAGACGTTCAAAAACGGCCACGTTCATTTTTACAGCCACAGATAGCGCATGCTGTCTCCTTACATTATTCATACCCCCTTGGTCGATCACGATGAGGATGGCCCCGCCCCAAAGACGTAAATAAGTTTTGCGTACCAAAGCGCTAGACGCTCAGTCTCCTATCCTTTCAACCGAGCGCTAGCATGGACTTTAAAAGCCATCATGATCGGGGAAAAATCTTTTCATGCAACATAGTCTTCGTTAGTTGAATGAACTAAGATGCAGGGGATTTTTGATCGAGGGGGAAAAGAAAATAGAAACAGTGGCGGACTTTTAAATTTGCGTTTGTGTAAAACGAGAAAATTTGTCAAATCTCATAAAAAAATCAAAACCGCCCCGGGCCTAGGCCCGATGTAGAAAATTTTTTAAAAATACAACAGTTAGGCCAAAAGTTCCATTAGGCTATAGGACTACTTTTCAATTAATGCTAAAATAACACGTTGAAAAGCCCTGGGCCCTTTTCTAGGAAACCCCTAACTGCACGCCCTTTTTCAGAACACATCCCCCCACAAAAACTAGTTTTGATACAAAAAACCCTAATGCAGATAAACAATAGTATGATAGTCCCCCAAAACTTAAATTGCTTTCTTCGGAAAAATTGGAGTAACTGAGAGTTTGGGGAAAAAAAAACTGTTTTTTTTCAATATACCGAGAAATCGCCATCTTGTTTTTTGGGTTTTACACCGCTTTTTAAAACACAAAGGGGTCAAAGGCGCTAAATTTAAAGGTACGTTTACATTTAGAGGGCGGTTGTTTTTCCCCTGATCATGAGGGCCCCAAACATCCACGCTCCCCCCGGCCATACTGTGTGCTAGCGCTTAGTTATATTACGTCAATTGGCCCCGCACTGCCCCCCCCGGATCGTCCCCCGTTTTAACCTCTCACCGCCTTCTCTAAATCACGTGTCTGACGCCCCCCCTTATGTTTTCGGCCCATTTCGCCAGCAAGGTCACGAGAGGATGCCCCGCACTGCGCCCCCCCCATCGTCCACCGTTCTCTAATCAGGGCTGTCACCCCCAAATAAACAGTACCGGGCCCACATTCCAGCTAACCGTTCGAAAACCCTCGCTGCCGCAGTAACCTGCGGGGGCTGCACGAGGAAAACACCTACCGCCTGGGCGTGTATAACTCGTTCGTGTACGACATGTTCAAGGCAAGTTATTAATTTTTAAAAAAATTTTGTTTTTTGTTCAAAATTTATTACTCACGTGCAGGTTATTACGGCATTTCTTCTAAGGTCGCCCCGGCCTTTTTTGTCCCCTAAGCCCTTGCGACCGACGGTTTGTAGTGTTGCGGACCGGGTTAAAAGAAGAAAAACACGGGTTTGGTTTAAAGAACTTTGGCCCGTTTCAACCACCCCTCCCCTAAGGGAAAAAGGCTTTGGTTTTTAGATAGGAAAAAACATGCATAGAACCTAAGCCCTTAGACCCATTGGGCATTGCGTGATTTTAAACACATTTTTTTAAAAAAATGCTTACTTTTTTCCAGTAACGCACAAAAATTCCGCCAAAAAGGGGAAATTGTATCTATTTTCAAGCTTGGTATTGGCACAAATTATTTGAAATCTTGAATTTGGTGCTCTGATCGCGCATTGCCTCATCTTTTTAAACAACTTTCAAAAAAAATAAATTTTTTGTTTTTAAATTGGAGTTCGAAAAGTGTCCCGAATGTATTTGAAGATGCAGTCGAATGTACGGGACCAACCCGAGGCGGCTTTCGCCCCGGGCCTCCCCTTTTTCCCCGAACGCCCCTCAAACCCTACATCAAGGACTTTTTTCAAGCACGTGGTTGCTGACCCCCTTCATACCAACAAGGAAGGCTTCGAGCGCTGTGCCTTCGTCTACCTTTTGTGTCCAGGACAAAACAGAAGCTGTAAATGGGACACCTCAATTTTTCATGATTTCACTGCCCGAACCTTTTTCAAGTTCAGCGCCAGCATCGCTTCCACACCAGTCCCACCGGGCCTCTTCAAACCCCAAATAAGTTTTACGTCACGATAGTCAGGTTAGGGGCGACTTAATCTTTTGGGTTTTTCATCATCAATTTTATTCCCTTAAGCGCAGTCTCTCAGTGCTCTGGAGCAGCATGGCTTTGTGCGCCAAAATTTTTACGGTAAAAATTTACAAGTTTTTTTTGAAGATTTGAGATTGTATGAACAAAAAGGTAAAGTTGATGCAGTCTAAGATTTTAGTAAAGCTTTTATACGGGAGACCCCTGGGATTTTGTGCATAAAAAAACGCCTGATATCTTTTGAAGGGCAAAACCTTTTACGAGTTTTTCTAACTGGGGAACAAAAACAATTTTTATTTACGTAAATTCATCTTAATTTATTTCTGAACATCCGGGCCACAGGGGTCGATTGGGGACCCTTCTATTTTCTCTTTGTAAAAAACCTTCCATCGCAAATCAAAGGGGAAAAAATCTGTTGTATGCAGTGACCTGAAACCATACCTCCTTGTCTCGGATCAAAAAGACTTCTTCAGACTTCAACTTGATCTTGATTCGCTTTCTGAATGATGTCGGACGAGGTTATTAAATCTGAACGAGTCTAGGTTCTTCACTATAAACTTATACAAACAAAAGAAAACAGTTACATTCTAATCACTATTCAAATAGTTCTGTCCGTCAGCGTGTGAATGAAATGAAAGATCCTGGATTCCTGGAGTAACGTTTAGAACAAATTTGTCATTTAGTTCACATATAAAAAATAGTTAAGAGGGTACGCTGAGCTTGGCCCAACTCAAATGCGCGCAAACAGGTGTTGATGATTTCTGCTGAACGGTTGGTAATATCATTCCCAAATTTTGAATGGATGTTAATAAAGTACTTTTATATTGATATCCGCAATTGGTTGCACAAAATAAGCCTTAAAGATCCATTGCGAGACATAAGTCCAAAACGTGAAAAATGGGAAATCCAAAACATGGATTACAATTCTGGAAATTCCCACCACAACGTTTATCTTACGATAAAAACATATTAACATACGCGTTCACATTGATGTAAACGTTGATATCCATTATGCAAATTTGAGTTAAAAAAATCTGTACACTTGGAATAAATTCCCGAAGTTGACCAAAATTGAGTAAATTTTTGTGATTTCACAAAATTATAATTCAAAATCAATGAATTAATTTAGCAACACGCTTAATGGATAACATAGATTTATTCTTCATAAACGTTAGTGTGAAATTTGATAATGGTGTTATAAACCGTTTACCAGAAAAATCCAGAAAGCTGAGCGCTTAAACTCGCCTCCGTTCTAGCCTCAGCATACCCTCTTAAGCTGTTCATGTGCGTTTGACATGTACAAATCGTTAAAAATATATTGACCCGGACGCAGCGTCACGCTGCATTTTAGCTTAGTATATCAAGGTAATTATTATTTTAGTAGTACTAATTGAAGTGACAACATACTACACGAAACATGGAGCTTCGTTGATTAAAAACCATGTTCATTTTAAGAACGGTGTTTTGTGACCGAAGGACATTAAAGTTAAGCATTTCAAATACTGTAAATAACTAACTGTTGCTTATTAATAGGGCACTGATTTTTTTTACAGTACTTAACAAGACTGTACAGAACAAATAGTTTCACATAAATGTTTTTCGTAAGTAAATATCTTCGCTTTTAAAAAAATATTTTCCGTACAACTGCATGTTAAAGTTTAACTTTAACTTAAAAGTTAACTTGGGCATCTTAGCTCGTGTCTCCGGCCCTGGAAATGACCCTTAGTATAGACCCCTACTATGTGCCAAGTTTGGTGCTATAATCAAAAAGTGCATGATCAACCTCATGTATGGGGCTTATTCCCCTAACTAACACTTCTGCATTTCAAAACATGTTTAATCATTTTTACAAATACAATCTCGAAATTTCTAAATCTTTCCCGACCAGGAGATTGAACCCACGTCTTCCACATTTCGGCTATAAGGGTGCTTTAGCGAGCCAACTAGACTAGGGAAACGCCAAAGTCGTTGTTAGACGAGTGAGCGAGTCATGTGTTGAGTACCCGGGAACATTTGCATTTAAGTTTGATAATTATATTGGTATAAATAATAGGGTTTTTAAGTTTAGTTGGTATAAGGGCGCGTCAACTGTAAGGCCATAATGCGCCACTCTAGCCTAACATAGGCTAGGGAGGCCTAAGGTAGGGGGAAGAAAAGTGATGTTACCGGGTACTCAACACATGGCTCACTCACTGGTCTAACAACGACTTTGGCGTTTCCCTAGTTACATGCATTAGACTCGGCTTTTCCTCGTCACATAAATAAAACTTAAACTTTTGCATCCATGTTGCAGCGTGTTGAAGCTGATTAACAGCGGCGTAGTGTCCAACCTGTACACTTAAACTTTTGCATCCATGTTGCAGCGTGTTGAAGCTGATTAACAGCGGCGTAGTGTCCAACCTGTACACTTAAACTTTTGCATCCATGTTGCAGCGTGTTGAAGCTGATTAACAGCGGCGTAGTGTCCAACCTGTAAACTTAAACTTTTGCATCCATGTTGCAGCGTGTTGAAGCTGATTAACAGCGGCGTAGTGTCCAACCTGTACGTGAACGCAGTGGCGGCTCGTCCAGCAACGGACATCGTCGAGTTGCTGAGTATCGACATTGATGACGTGATCCCTATCCTGGCCATCATGCTTGGCGGGATGATAGCTGCCTCCGCCTCCTTCATCTCGGAGCACTTGGTGTTGCGACTTATCAGCGTCCAGCATCCGATGACCGAGTAGGCTGTGCTTGCCACCAAGGTCTGCTGGATCTCCGCCTAGCGGAGGCTCGTCCAACTCTCTAGGTTCGTGGCCACACGAGCCAGTTAGACGAGCCTCCGCTAGGCGGAGATCTAGACTCTAGAGGACCTTGCTTACCACGACATCGGCCTCTCATTATAAGTTATAATGGGTGGTCTAGGCCTAGGGATGGTTTACTTTACTCTAAGACATCGATTGCCAGAAGAGTTTGTTTTTAGGGCGGAGGTCACTCGGTATGAGTAGAGGTTGATGTGCATATTTTGTGTTTTTGCTCATTTACGCGATGAATATGGGAAGCGTTAATATCAGCAATCCTGATGAAGCATTCTAGTCTGATCAAATAAGCCTAATTTGACAACTTCATATTGGACAATGAATAATCGCACGCATCACAATAACAACAATGTCGGTTCACTATGGAAACGGAAAAATGGAGATGCTTGACGTACAAATATGACCCTTTCTAGGGGTGTGTTTGAATTATGGTCCAAGTCCAGGTCCAGGTCCAAGTCCAACTCAATGATTACGTCCTATCTAGGTGCCCGTTAGGGCGCCGCAGCCAAGCCGCGGTGCGCTACACACTCAAGCACCTTATACACCAAGCAGAGTTGGGGTGATTTCGAGGTGTTACCCAGCCGTCATGTAACGTGATGTGAACTTGAAAACTATCACAATCGAGGGGATTTAGGTACCTGACAACACATGCCAAATTTTATTGGGGTACGACTATTCCTTCTTGGTGAAAAAATGGCTTGAAACATGCTCAAAATCACTTTAAGGATGTTAGCTACTGCCTACTACTGCCTACTACTGCCTACTACTGCTCACATCTAATACGTCGGCCCGCGATTCTGACCAGACGGGTGGGGCTACAATGTTCATATTTTACATGGACATTAAGGTTATAGAATGATAGTCTCTTTTGAAAAAAAAAGTTGAAAAAGTTTGTTGGAAGGCTTCCAAATAAAGGTTTTAAAATAAGCCTTAAACACTTGGCATACAATCAACAAGTAACCATAGTTACTTGACACTTGTTGACGGTATAAGCAGAGTTAGGCGGGAAAGTGCGATACGTAAACAAATGGCGGACATTTAAAATTTTTCTTCTTTGTGTGGAACGAGAAAAGGTGTCATTATACTCTCATAAAACAAATCAGAAACCGTCCCTGGCCTAGGCCCAGATGTAGAAAATTATTTATAATACAACAGTGTAGGTCTAAAGTTCCATTAGGCTATAGGACTAGATAAATAAATACTTACACTACATGTTTGACAAGCCCTAGGCCTTTCTTAGCCAACCCTAGGCCAGCACAACCTTGTTTTGACACTTCCCGCACAAATAACTAGTTTTGATTACTACAAGCCTAATGCAGATAAACAATGGTATGATAGTCCTAGGCTATTCCAAAATTTACGGCAATAATAAGCTTCTTCTTTACTTTTAATCAACTCACGCAATCTCCTGTCACTTTTAATAAAAATGTAAAACAAAAGATGGTGAAAATTTTCAATATTCTTCTGATTATCTGATGATTTACATGGCTGTGGGTCAAGGCCGTCTAGATATATCGCTTCCCTCGTGTGGGTGCAGTGAAATAGGTGTAAAATTACATTAGTTGTGCGTTTGTTGTTACATGGGAAAGTTTTAATAGGATGTGAGTTGCCTAGACTTAACCAGTCCTTATACCGTCGTTATACCATGGTTATACCACCTATACCCAGGATGTACATGAATCCGGGCCTAGATATTTTACATCCTATTGTTATTGCTAATACCATAAAAATTAAATCAACTTTGATAAAAATATTATATTTTAACAAATAATTTTGTAATGGAACTTGAAAAAGTAATAAGATCACACACATAACAAAAACTTGTAGAAATACAGCCAAACCTTACACACTCAAAAGGAATGAGATCTAAAAAAAGGGCCAAGCTCATCTACCCTTCCACATTTGCGCATTCTTAATTCATAAACGTACAGTGTCCCATAACAGCATCCTCGAAAAGCTTGGCAAAATAGAATTTGCATGTTTACGTTTAAATTAATTACAAAAAAAGAACTTGGATAAACTACTACGTTAAATTAATAATCGCAAATTCTATTTTGCCAAGCTTTTCGAGGATGCTGTTATGGGACACTGTACGTTTATGAATTAAGAATGCGCAAATGTGGAAGGGTAGATGAGCTTGGCCCTTTTTTTAGATCTCATTCCTTTTGAGTGTGTAAGGTTTGGCTGTATTTCTACAAGTTTTTGTTATGTGTACTAGCCTACAGTAGAGCTACCTGACGGAAAAAGTCAACACTATCTAAGGTACGGTTAGGTGTGCATTCAAGAGTCCTTTGTAAAGTATTTGCATAATAAAAACTATTGGTAAATCTAGTAAAAACAATTAAATATGTGATAAAAACAAATGCAACTTCAATGTTTACCTCCAATTAAAAATGCATTCATTTGTTGTTTCGTTCATTGTCACCGTCAGCCATTTTGAACCGGACCTAAAACGAGTGTACACTGTACACTTTCAATTGCTCGGTCCATTTGCCGACTTGGACCAAGAAAAACCTAGAATTAGACTTTTCAGACAGGACTTCATTTGCCATTGACAGATAATTAGTACCTTCTACGTTGTAAGACGTGGATTTGAATTTGGACCTAGACCTGGACCTGGACCTAGACTTGAAATATTTTTCAGACACACCATGCAGATCCCACTTCCCATGTTGTTTTAGACCTTTTGTACCAGGCTTTCTGCTGATTCATGTAAAAAACGGCGCCACCCAATTGATTATAGCTTGCTTTCGTTGTGGCACATTTAATCACTTTGCCCGGTTTTGTCCACTAAAAATGGGCAATGGTAATCCAAGCATCAGTCGGAACATCAATGTCCTGGGGGAAGTAAGTCTGTTCTTTCTCTTCCCAGAGAACTTTAGGAAGAAACACGATTGAAGTTAATTTGTTAACTCACAAGGTTAAAGCAACAACCAACAGTCTTGTAAATAACCATGATGTGAATTTCGCTGTATTTCTAGTTAAGTTGCACAATGTCTTTGCCACCTATGCCTTGGTGTTGGGCTTCAATGTAGTCGATAACACCCAATTTTCTATCAAATTCTAATTTATACTGCGATTTTGTGTTAAGTCTTTTGCTACAAAATGCACAAGGGGAACGGTAGAATGAATTGATGGATCAGATTTTGAGTGGTACTATTGCAAAGGCATTTTCTCCATTCCGGTAGCACGCTTTAAGCTGTAACTGTTGTGGTGCAGAATTTGGTGTTTTATCCCCATTCGATACTTCAGAAGATGAGTCGTTGTGAGCTACACCTCGAAGCGGCACATAGTGCTCTGGCAACAAAGGTAGGCCTTTATTCTTTCCTTGCTAGTTGAATGATACGGACAAATCAATGAACTAGGCCCGAAGAGGTTTTTAGTTGAAGAAACTTTGGAAATGTCTATCTTGTTACTGGCAGTATTAGCTATGATAGAAGTTAATTGCAGCTTGCCTGTGTGGTTTAGATGTAGTCCATGAGTAGTGAATGAATCTCTTGGCATCGATGTGATATTAATAAAAGTGGAGTTTGGTAATGGTGCCAACATTTTTTCTATTGCTGCATTTACTTTAATTATTTCTTCATTAAAAAGAGGTAGGTCATGTCTCAAGGGAATTGATACAACAATAAGGTTGCATTTAGATGTGGTTAACACTAGGGAAACGCCAAAGTCGTTGATAAACGAGTGAGTGAGCCATGTGTTGAGTACCCGGGAACATTCCCTTTTCTCCCCTATACCTATAAGGCTGGATCTAGCGCACTAAGCTCAATATGGGGAATGATACCGGGTACTCAACACATGGCTCACTCACTCGTCTATAAACGACTTTGGCGTTTCCCTAGTATAATCATTGCACAAACATTTGTGGTCACAGACCCTTGTTTAACAGATACCCAGGCTAAATGGAACGGCCAGCTAGTGTACGACCCCGAGACTTAGTATAGTTACTGCCTCCAGCGTCAATGTAGGCATATGAAAAATTGAAGACAGTTTAGGCCTATAGACGAAAAGAGAAAATGGGTTTTAGTTTATTTGATTTCAGGGCACGTCAACCGTTCGGTTATAATGCGCCACTCTAGCCTGAGTGATATAGGGAGGAAAATTCTATGCTGGTCAGAACCATCCACGAGTAGGTAAAAGAAAGGGGGGTTCTCACGTCGTCGTCGTGAAGGAGGTTGTCAGGGAAGGGGAGAGGTCCCCGACGACGACTGCCAGAGGTCGCATCTATTCGGGGAGTAATATATACTTCTCTATTATATTTACCAGCTGATGTTTGCGAGATGGACTTCGTCCTTTTCCTCGTCTTTTACGATTAGTAGAGCCATGCTCTGTGCCTAATGCCCGACCATGCCAAGCTTAGGCCTACGTAAAGCGTACACCTAGGCATATATCTAGAATTCATGGCGTAGGTTAGAATAAAGAATAGGTGGTCTAGACTACGATTTTAATTATACCTTTATACGGCGTAATACTGCGGTATTGCACTGTTTCTTGTGGATGGCCAGCATCATTAATTAGTCGATAAATCAAACAAGAATAATGACACAGCTTAGATCAGGCTCAAAAAAATTAAAGTACTATGTACTACCTAAAACAAATAACATTTTAAAGAAATCA
>JAMZAV010009480.1:0-24559 GCA_024449915.1 Sweltsa coloradensis | reverse complement strand
GACGGGTTTCTTATTGGGCCATTTCTAGTAGGACCACGTTTTTTTCCCAAAATTTAGTAGGGGGGCGCGAATGTTTTTTTCCGAAATACAATCTCAAAACCGCCCTCGCGTTATTTCTGCGCTCTTGCATTTGAAATGGCGCCAGAACATCGACCCCCCGCGCATCGACTGCGGGCGCATCACTCAACGCCAGACGAACCCGTGACGTCACGTGAGGTGGGCAGGTGATGTCATCACGGGCCCCGCGAACAAAAATTGTGGGAATATCCCTTTGTACCCACGGGTTCCGCGGAAAATGACCATTAAAATAACTGCACGTACAATCCAAAAAGTTTTTTTTTGGGGGGAATCGATTCCGAATCTATTCTTCAGACTGGTAAAACTGTGGTTGGTTTATGTGTGGTTGGTTTTTAAAAAACAAAGGACTAGGCCAGGGGTCGGGAACCTGCGGCTCTTGAGGGGGGTCTAGGCCTTGCTCTATAATTTTGTTAAGAAAAGTATCTAAATCTAAAGTCAACTAAGTCAACGTGTAGCTGCAACATGAGCGACGCAAATAAACGTTAATGTCCAATGAAAATTTTTCATAATAATAGTGTTTAAGACTGAAAAATTCGATGTTATTGATTGTAGAATGTAGTGGGTTTTCTACTTTGTGTACTAATATGCAAAGTTAACTTCCAAGAAAAAGTAACATTGAGTGACATTTTTTGAAAAAAACATAGAACAGTTTTCCATGAAATATCCTTAAATACTGTGCTGAAATTTGGAAGAATCCACAAACTGTGCAGGTCTAACTGTTTCATGCGTAGGCCTACGTGTTTTAAAGCATTTATTGTTTTAACAATCATCAGGTATAAAGGTAAAACTGTCCACATACAAACCATATTTTCAAATTATCGTATCAGAAATTCTACCACCAAATTAACATTGATGAACAGCTCACACATTATGTGTACATTTGGTGAAACATCAAGCGCAAATAACACAGGTAGCCTATGTGTTATTTCACTCTATAAAATAGGAGACAAGTGAGTGGAGCCATGTGTTGAGTACCCCGTAACATTACTTTTCTTTTCCCCCCACCTTAGGCCTCCCTAGCCTATCATAGGCTAGAGTGGTGCATTATGGCCTTACAGTTGACGCGCCCTTTTTCCAACTAAGCTTAAAAACCCTATTATTTATACCAATATTATTATCAAACTTTAATGCAAATGTTCCTGGGTACTAACACATGACTCGCTCACTCGTCTAACGACTTTAGCGTTCCTAGTCCAGTGGCCTAAAGCGCCCTTATAGCTGAAATGTGGGAGACGTGGGTTTTAATCCCCTGGTCGGGAAAGATTTTATAATTTTTGGATTGTATTTTAAAAAAATTATACATTTTTAAAAAGCATATAACGCAGTGTAGTCCATCATCTGTGACAATACTATGGAAAAAAGCCAGTACAAAATACGTGAAAAGATTGCAAGGTCTATCAATCTCCAGCGAATTGGGGGTAATCTTGAGCGTTTAGATTCGATAACTGGCAGGGATTTCAGACCAAGAAAAAACCCAAAAACAAAAATATTTTTTCACAATCAAAACCATTGTCTTAAAAAAATTTTAAAACTTGGGCAGCCTATTTTTCCAATTTATTATTTCTTGTAGGTTGAATCCAACGAATCTAGGGGATTTGTTAGCAGTTCAGTAAATTGGGTACGATTCTTTAAAATTTCAGAGAAATCTGTTCAGCGATTTGGCTGATTTTCGATATAACAAAGACACACACCCCCACAAATACGGAAAGTGCCATATTCTCGAAGGGAAAATTCCGGTCGTTTTTGCTCTCTCTGTTATTAGCCGGTACAATGTCCGAATATTAATCAATTTTACATTTTTGATGAAATTATTTTCAAATACCCTACTATGGTCCAGTAGCAATCACTTTAAAATATTCTATAAAGTTGGCCCAAACAGAAAGGTTTAACCAACCCTGGACTAGGCCTAACATTGTTCAAAAGTTCTGTTGTAAGAGTGAAACTTTATGCTAGATTCATTCTTTGTATAGAAAATACAAATTTTTTTGTAGGCCTACATTTAATTTTTTGGGATTTTTTCTTTTTTTAAATGGTTCCGAAAAATGGGGTTTGGGATATTCGAGACGTTCTATATTCAGTTCAATATATTTTTGTCGGGGGTTTCCGCTAAGAAAAGGTTTAATGTGGAATTTTTCTTGGCATGTGTTGTGTTTTTAAATTTCAGGGCATCGAACGGTTCGAACAAAACCGTTTAACAAAGTGCATAAACCAAAAACCAAACCAAAATTTGGAATTTTGTTTTCGGTTATTTCCGGTTTATTTCCTTTCGGGGCTGTAGGCCTGGTCTATTGGATCACAACACAAGGGTCTCAAAATTGTCAAAATTGAAAGAAAAGGGCTCTATTTTCCCTTAAAAAAGTTAAAACCCATGTAGCCTACCTTCTTTCGTCGGGCAAAGTGTTGTTTAAAAATAATGGGATACGGAAAAGAATTGTGCATTTTATGCCTCTTGTGTACGGCGCTCAAAACCTTGTAGTAGTAACAAAGAGTAACAATGAAGACTTTTTCACAGATCAAGAAATTGAATTCTGCATGGGCACTGACAATTAAAAAAATAATATTTGGCATATGACTTAACACAATTTTTTAAAGGTTTTGATGTTGACATATGCGAAAATTTGTGTTTTGGTAAATTTTTTTAAAATTTCGGCTTCAATCTGTTATTTTTGTTTCCTGTAGATACTAAAGATCACACCAATCTAAAATGGAATTTAGAAAATTGTGTCTTGGAACAGTACACAAATATCACTCAAACATAAAAAAAAAAAATGCTTTCCCAAAAATTACAACTTCTCTTGATAAAAAGCATTTTTTGGGCCGAACCAAAACTGCCCAAATTCCAAACAAACCCGTAGAGATTTACAGAAAAGGTAGCCGAGTATGTAAATGATGACCAATATTTTTTTGACAAAAATTCTCAAAGGTCACACTCACAGGGCTCAAAGATCGTCCTTTTTATGGGAGAATTTCTGTCGGTGGGAACTAGCTTAAAAATATGAAATTGGCAATTTTTTAAAGGTATGGTGGACCTTATATTATTTTCTGTTATTTGAGGGAAAATTTTAAATTTTAAAAAACAAACAAGACTCTGTCCAAGTTTTCTTCATCACTTCACCGCTGTTGTTGAGTGTTTTAATTCTGAAGTTTTGCTTCTTTTTTGCCACCCCTTTTGTAGCTTTGGCCTGTTTGGTACGTTTCTTCGACGACCTCTTGCAGGGAACCATTATAACCATTGCATCACATAAAAAAACACGTTTCTGAAAGGGTAACACTGTTAAAGACCTAGGTATCCATATAGTTCCGACCAAATTATAACAGCACTACGAAGAAATGATGGTAAGGCCTTCAAAATTTGGGGTTTGTTAAGGAGAACATGCCAATAGAAATTTTTTGACCAGACATTAGACGGCTTTATCTCCCCAGGGTTTGTCCCATTGTCGATTACGGTAGAGGGTAGGTCACCTTACCAGTTACTAAATTCAGCAATGTTGAGAGACTGAAAACAGAGGCTTTTATCATCTGTTATTTACCACAGGAAAGACTATACTAACCTTAGGAATACAATTTGTTGGCCTGATGGACAATGGAAACTCAGACTTTTTTGTTCCTTCATAAAATTACATTGAGTTTGACAGTCGAACTGTTAGAACTTGTTAGTTTCAACGTTCCATCAGCGATCACGCAACACTTAGCTCTTTTATCCACCCAAGTTTTCCCTTTCCCAACCGTGTGTGGATAATGGAGTCAAAGAACGCTTCTTCATTACTGTCTTGAGAAATGTGATTATGATTAAGGCTATTCGACTGCATTTTTCAATTTTCTAAAACATGGCTTCCAGTCCAAATATAGTGAATGCCTTTGAAACCTGGCTATTTTGGGAAAATCAAACCTATTTTTTTTCAAATTTTCTGACCCGGGTACATGGCCATTGTCCCACTCAAATAATTTCAAACTAAATTTTCGCCAGGACACCATTCAACGTAGGGTGTGTGCTTTGTGGTATTCATTTTCAACTGGTTTTCTATAGACTGCCCTGAGAGAAAAATATTTTTTAAAACAATTGTCTTTCCAGCGAATTTTTCGTTGGCAATATTTTGTACCGATTTGTACCGCCAAACAAAAAATTCGCAGGAACGACAATGGTTTAAAAAAATATTATATATACCCACAATTGCCGTCATCGAAACCTGAGCACATGCACTTTTTCTTTGACAGCACACTACTCCTCTTAGGACTGTTTTATCCATGTTTCTCTAAAAATAGTACCGTAAATATGTTATTTAAAATACTAATTATGGTTATTTAAGCAAATGCAAAATATTACTATTATGAATAGAGTGCCCAAACATCCAGAAAACGTTTGACCTTTCTTCCAAGTGGTCCCGAAAAAATTTGTACATGACATGCGGACACCAAGTTTCCTGGATTCGTCCACAAGAATCAGAATTTATTTTTTCAACGGCAATCCCATTTTTTTCAATAGGTTCACGTTACGGGCTTTGAGTGCCCAGTGCAGTACTCTTTATAAACTTAACGCACGTGCGGCAGGCAACTGTTCTTGCAAGACTCCCCAGTAAATGAACCCCACCCTCTTCGCTGATGACTCGAGTCCCCCACCTCTCTGTAAAAGGGCCTACCCCTTGTTTATTTTTTCGGGCTCGTATTGACCACTGTTAAGGTTGTGTCTTAATTTAGTGTTTTGTCAGTTTGTAAAGTCTAAGGGCCCATCTTGAGGGAAAAAATACCAAAAAAATAGATGTCCTTGGTAATCGGGAGTCTTACCCTTCGTCCCTGTTCCATTTAAATGGCCCATCAAATTTAAAATTTAAATCCGGGGCAAATGACAAGTTTTGAATTTGCCCCCCAATTTTTTTTTTTTTTGGTGAATAAAATTAATGAATTTTTTACCCCATGTCAATGGGACGAAAGAGACCTTTTAAGAAGGTTTGAAAAAACATCTGCAAAAAAAAAGGGTGAAAATGGAAAAAAATGGGTTTGTCCCAGAAAAATAATATATTCCAGGCATGTTATATTTGAATCCCAAATGCAAAATGTGCAAAAATTCAAGAAAAATCTAGTTTTAGGAATAGCTTCAAATAAATTTTTTAAAATAAATGAAACTTTATTCAGAATCAAAATTTTCCCAAAACCCCGTTAAAAAACGTGAAAAAAAATATTTTGAAAACATGAAAAAATCGATTAAAAAATCTGGAATTAGTTTAATTGCTAAAATTCTTAATTTTCCACCAATTTAATTCGGGATTGAAGGTTTTTTAAGTGTCACGGTTTTCGTTTTGTATATGGTTGCAGGTAAACTTATTTTGGAAACAAAAATGATTTCAATTATACCTTCGTAAACTATGATTAATTATTGCAAAATGTACGCTGCGATTTTTTGATAAGTAAAAAATCACCCCTATATAGAAAAAGTCCAATCATCATCACACATTGACATTTTCCACTTTTGGCAGGGTCAGCTTTGGGTTTGCATTTTGCAACCAAATGTTTCCATGTATCTATCCTCCCACAATAGGGAAGTGTCTTTCGTCTCGAATCGAAAATAAATATGCATTAAACGTAATTTGCTCTTCTTCTAAAATATCAACTTTTCCGCTGGGAAAAAAATTTATGCCTGATGTACATCATTTAAAAATATAGCAAAATTCAAAATAATTCTCTTTGCGCTGGAACGCACTGATTGGTCAGCCGTGATTCTACTTTCACGATCCGTAAATACCGGCTTGAGCTCGCCGCGTAGGGGGCGCAGAAGTGTTTTGGCTGATTATTTATTTTCGTTTGAGACAATTATTAAGTATAAAGTTCTCTTTTTTTGAAGCTCCTGCATGTTCTCATATTTTGATTTTTTTTGACATTCTAACAAGGGCAGTTATACTGGGTCATAACGTGACTAAGTGAATTTGTGAAACATATAACCAAAAAAATCGTCAGTGAAGGCTTATTGAGGAACTTGATCATAAGTTAAAAATTGTTTGTTGAGACTACGGGTGGGCGTACTTATTTTTCTTATTGTGTATTTATTTCTCAACAGTTTTACAAAACAACATAAATCCCGGGGTTTTAACTATTAATATGCCGAGCCTACACAAAGTGTAATTTTTATTCCTTTGTACTATAGGTATAGCAAGTTGACATTTTACTTTTCCAAATGAATATTTTATTACAGAGCATAAGAATTTTGCAAATATTCAATGTTCTGGCAGTTGCTTGAAGCTTTGCAAGTTTTGTTTTGTGGATAAACCAAAACACTTAAAATGTACGGAAGCTTTGATTGCATTTTTCTTCTAGTCACGAAAAAAAATTGAACAGAAGCGTTTACAAATGCAAGTCAAAGAAAATAATCACTACGTCTAATAATTATTCATATATAATTATGATGACTCAGACCTACACATAATTTAAACAATATTATACGCAAGATTTACCATGAATTAAGTCATTTTACGTGGTTGCGCCGAAAACAATTGATTATGAATGAGTCAAATCGTTGTAAAAATGTTTATAAGTTAGTGTAATAAGACCCAGTGTTTATAAATCCAAAAATTATAATTACCTTTTGAAATGCTTCGGTTTTTTAGATGTATATAAACATTTAAATCACGTGGTAACTAATTACTAATTAGTGGTAACCTAAACCAGGTATATAACCAACCAGGCCAAAATTATATAATGTTGAAAGGAATGTTGCTAATGGGGGTTTGGCTTTTGTGTCGCTGTGACCCGTTGACGTTAACAATAACGAAGGCCTAATGCTACTATTATTACACTGCAACATACCAAACAGTTATAGTTCTTATAGATATTATGCTAGTGCAGACGAAAAGAAAAGAACAGTCAACACTGTTGGTGATAAAAGCATTACCCTATACATTTGCTACGCTTTCTGTGATTATTTAATTTGGCCGGTTATTTTATACTGTCCGGATTATTTGTCCCATGTATTTTAATTTTCAATATCCCCATTTCTTGTGGATACTTGATGATTGAAGAATTGAAATAATTTAAAATGCGCCCGGGAATATTATTTTATGTGCCTTGGTATGAATTGTCTTATTTTATGCAGATGGTTCACTTAATTTATTTTATTTTATGCACACTTTGCAATGTAGGCCTATGTTAGAAACAAAAAAACACTCATCATAAATATACTATACACAATACACAACACTAACAGTGTATGAGTGGGGCACGTAGAACAGAATCAAGCACCCTAGTAAATCATTAACAAAAGTGTTTGTTATTTTTTAATTTTTATAACATTAATTTTGCAGTTAGGCCTACGGGTATGCTGGTATGGATTAAGATTTTTAAATTGATTTAAATAGAATATTTGGTTTTATATATAAATAAATGTATATTTTTAAAAGAGCTTCAAGGTTTTTATTCAATTCCCAGTAGTTCTATCAACTCAATGGGAGTAGGCCTATAGCCAAAGAATATGAATACAGTTTCCACAACCCCCCACTAACACTGTCAAAATTTTTTAAAAAACCCTAGAAAATAGAATAATACATAAAACAGTCTGAATAAAATGTTAATTCCAAATACGCGAATCATGTGGAACAATCACTGGCGCCGTTTGAGGAAAACGATGATGTTTTTTATGGGCTGCACGTAGACTGTTGTCCGCCCTCTCGGGCGATTACCGGATCGTGACGTACGCGGGCAGGCAGCCGGCAGCCAGGCGTTTTTGGGGCGCATTCAAACGTGCAAAACTTTGACTGGGGAAAAAAAAACCCTTAAAATTAAGATAGAATTAGAAAAAAACATGTTTAAAGTTATTTTTAGACTATGAAGAATTAGAAAAAAAAAAAGAAAAAAGTTAAGGAGACTTCCCTATTGCACATCTTTCCTACCAGCTCTCTCCTCTTGCCTACTCGGCATCCGCTCAACTCAAAATGTTGGGTTGCAGCACTGGCGTCCGCGCCTCGTCAAAACAAGGATGACATAATTGTGATTCTGGACCGGAGCGTATGGCGCTAACGTGTGTCAGTCGCGCCTATTATGAAAATTGTGGAATATTTCTCAATAAGTTCATTTTATTCACCTTTCACAAAGCCACATAAAATAAGATAGCTACTTTAATCTACGTTTTGCATTATATACCACCACACTACCACAAGTAGGCCTAAATGCATAGGTATATATAGATTAGATACATAGTAGCCAAAATTGAAAACCCAGTTTTCCCTTGCAAATCAATTTTAATAACTTAAAGCCTTAGGCATAGGAATGGGATGTTTAAAAATTATATCTAAGGCCCTACTTTAATCTTAACTCTGCTTACAAAATTTTTTTTATCCCCCGAGCGTAAGAATACCAGAAAATAATTCATACGCAGATTATTTATTATTTGTAAGATGTTGTGAAGTGAAGTTACTTGTTTAAAATTGGTATTGGTCCTAAGAATATTAACTTATTTGCAATAATAAGATTTATGTTTTAAAGTGAACGATTAATAATCATTGTGTTTGTGTTTGGACTAAAAAATCTTGCAACAAATTGATCGAAACACCGAACTGAAGTGTATATTTAACGTTTTCCCCTGATAAACAATAATACAGATTACAATTTCTATTCTTTTTTCCCTATTCCCTTTAAATTTGCAATATTGGGCCTACAGCTATTTTTTTTAATCCGTTAGTTATCCTTATCATGGACAAAGTGTGTGCCTAATGTCCACGCGCTTGATCTCGACCTCTGCATTATCCCTAGGGAAACAACCTGTCTAGACGCCTTTATAGACCAGAACCCAGGTAGGAAAACCCTCCCCCCACTGCGGAGAAATGGAGACCAATATACTAGGAAAACGCTTAAGTCCCGCCGCGTTGTGGGATGAGCGTAATTTGGGGCATTTAGCTGCCATGTGTTCTGCGAATGTTCTGTTGTTCTGTGGCAAAATCATTACTAAGTTGAAATTTTTTTAAATTAAATTAAATTAAATTAAAATTAACTTAATTTTTTAATTTTTTTTAATTAATCGTAATTGTTAAAAAAAAACGTTAAAATTGCGATTTTTATCAGAAATAATTTCTCGATTGCGCTCAGATTACACTAATATATTAATTCATAAAATAAAAAGGGTTCTGCGAAAAAGTCATTACAATCAGATAAAGCATGTAGGTGTTATAAGTCAAAAAATTGTTTAAAAAGAAAAAAAACTGTAAAATTTCGATTTTTTTTTGATAAATATTTTTTCAATTGCGCTCAAATTTTACAAAAATATCTTAATTTATAGAATAAAGGTTCTGTGCAAAAATCATTAAAATCGGATAAAGCAATGTAGGAGTTATAAGTCGAAGAAATTTTTAAAAATTGAAAAAAATCGTAAAATTGCGATTTTCATGAGAAAAAATTTTCCGATTGCGCTCAAAAACGGGCAGGTTCTAAGTTCAGAGATTTCGAAGGCCTCCATAAAATTTCATCGCAATCGGAGTATCGGTTTAGCCGGAATCGTGTGGACAAACAGACAAAAATACAAAAAAAAAGAAAGAAAAAAAAACAAAAACATTCCGGATTTTTTTCTCCAGTGTAGTGAAATGGAATCTTCGCTTTGCTCGCTACGCTCATCCCAAATTTTGTTAGAGTGGCTATTTTGGAGTAGAAATCCACTTGTTGGCCAGATGGCCGTGGTGGGTGCGGGGGGGACAGGGGTGCCCAAAGGGTCGAATTGTGCTGTTTTTAAACAGTTTTTATTTTTTTAAGACCACACCGTTGAACAAATCTATTTTTTTATTTTGATTCGTGTAAGGAATGCCAAAAATAATTTTTTCCATATTTTTTTTTTCTTGATGTACCAGAAATAAATGTTTTGAGTTTCCCAAAAACAAAGTCAAAATGGCCAAAATTGCCCGTTGTGGTTAAAATATGAATATTGAATTGAATTTTTAGTAGAAATCCACTTGTTGGCCACTTGGCCAGTGGTGGATGCGGCGTACAGGGGCGTCTAAAAGTAAATTTAGGGATGATTTTTAACTGTTTATATTTTTTAAATGCCAAATGTTTTGCAAATTTTTTTTGAGCTTTTAGTTCGTGTGAAGATTTGAAATAGAATGTTAAGCATATTTTTATTTTCTCGTATGTCCCTGAAATAACAATGAGTTTCCAAAATCAAAGTCAAAAAGGCCCTTAATTGCCCGTTTTGGTTTAAAACTGATAAATTAGTTAGGGTGATTTTTTAT
Organism: Sweltsa coloradensis; assembly: GCA_024449915.1. Taxonomy (NCBI): domain Eukaryota; kingdom Metazoa; phylum Arthropoda; class Insecta; order Plecoptera; family Chloroperlidae; genus Sweltsa; species Sweltsa coloradensis. Next base: position 14,282 of record JAMZAV010009480.1, on the reverse strand, counting down.
TTTGTAGAAATCCACTTGTTGGCCATTGGCCAGTGGTGGATGCGGCGTACAGGGGCGTCCAAAAAAATAATTTTGGGGATGATTCTCAACTGTTTATTTTTTTAGTGCCAAATGTTGAACAAAAGCTATTTTGGGCTTTAGATCGTGTGAGGATTTTAAAATGGGAAAGTTAAGCATATTCTTTTTCTCGATTTGGTTAGTCGGAAATCACTCCCGTAGGTGTAATTGTTATTATTTACTACATTCAGAAATTACAAAAGTCCGCCCCAACCGAGATTCGGTTCGAGGGGGGGACGAGAAAATAAAAATGCTTAAAAATTCTATTTTCAAATCCTCACACCAATCTTAATTAAGCCCCAAAAAAGATTTTGTCCAATGATTGGCATTAAAAAATAAAAACTTTGAAATCATCCCCCAAATTTACTCAAAAAGGACGCCCCTGTACGCCGCATTCCAACATGGCCAACTAGCCAACAAGTAAATTTCTACTAAACAATAACCACCTTAACATAATTTTTCAGTTTCAACCAAAACGGGCAATTAAAGAGCCATTTTGACTTTGATTTTGGAAAACTCAAAATTGGTATTTCCCGGGGCATACGAGAAATAAAAATATGCTTTACATTCTATTTTTAAATCCTCACACGAATCTAAAGCCCAAAATAGATTTTTTCCAACGATTTGGCCCTACAAAAATAAAAACAGTTGAAAAAACATCCACAAAATTTACTTTTTGGACGCCCCTTACGCCGCATCTACCACTGGCCAACTGGTCAACAAGTGGATTTCTACTCAAAAAATATTCATCCTAACATAATATATCAGTTTTAACCAAAACAGGCAATTAGGGACCATTTTGAATTTGATTTTGGAAAACTCAAAAAAGTTATTTCCGGTACATACGAGAAAAAAAATAGGGGTAAAATTCTATTTGCATTCCTTACACGAATCAAAAATAGATTACATTCAACGGTTTGGCCTAAAAAATATACAGTTTTAAAAAACAGCACAATTGACCCTTTTTGGCACCCCTGTAGGCCTACCCGCACCCACCCCTGGCCAACTGGCCAACAAGTGGATTTCTACTCCAAAATAACCACCCTAACATAATATAATAAAATAATAAATTTTATTTAGAGTCTACCCACTCAATTATATAACTGATTTCAGTGGGGGACTTTAAATCAAAGCGACCAAGCCAACCCTGCAGGCCCCGACGCAATCGACGGAAGTGAGCGATAAACAACCAAAGATCGATATTTTCAATAGGAAAATATATATCAATCAGTGGTATGGACAGTGCGAACACCCGCGAATCAACGCCAGAATCCACAAGGGCCGATTCAGAACAACTCTGAAATTTATTATGTGGGTTCGTTGCTAGGACGGCTCCAAAAAATATGCGTTTCCTTTCTCCGCAGGGGGCTGGGGGGGGGGGGGGGGTCTGACTTAAAGGGGGTCCCGGGTCTAATGAGGCTTGCCGGCGGCATCTTGTTAACCCTTTGCTTAGGTGTCTTCAATTCCTCATCCATTTCTATTATACAAACAAGTCTTCCCCTCGTCGGTCAGTGGGACGCCACTCATGACGTGTGACAGAGTATCGCGCCAAACACCTACGGACTACCTCAACATCTTGTATTTAAGGCATTTCTGCATTGGCCTACTAGATTCATTTTGTAAACTTGGGGAGAGTTCTAGGGTTTATGAGTTTGTTTTGTGGTAGTACCAACCTTCTGCACACTTAGCAGCTGTGTCAAACGCTTCCTACCACTTGTGGCTACCTACCGAGACTACTTTCTTGTGGTACTGGTAGGGGTAGGCCTACTTGGTTTTTAAAAAAATGCTGCATTGTATATGTAATTTTCCCAGTTATTTTTTCTCCAGTTTTCACTGTATTTGATATCATTGATAAGGTTGTTATTTGTTTATATATGCCCAGATAAGAAAAAGGCATATTTTATTTCCCCACCTGCTTGACCATGTATCCATTAAGTTTCTAGACTAGAGAGAAGTGGGCTCTGGAGAATTTATCTTTTATTAACTTATTTCAGTTTTTGTTTGTGGGCCTACCGGTTCCTCGACCGAGGTAGAGATCTACATGCTAAGATACCTTCATGTGGTCCCTTTACTTGGGTTTTATAAATCTCTAAGGGCTTTACTATTTACCAGTCTTGGGCCCATCCCCCAAAAAAAGAAACTTTTAAAAGTAAAGTTACTTCTGCCTAAAAAGAAACTGAGGCATTCCTCGTTCTTTAAAAGGAACTTAGTTTCTTTTTCGTTAGCCTGCGGTTTAGCCGAGGTCATTTAAACCCGGGTTCCCACTCGAAAACCAAAGTTAAGCAGCCTTAGGGCGTGGTCAGGGGGAGAGTGGGTGACCCCTCACCCTGAAACTCACATATACCGCTGGTTAAAGCAGATGGAGGGTTCGAGATCTAGTGTAACGGCTTCGTTCTCCTCGACGTCCTGCTCGGGAGTCCGGGTTTTGTGGAGAATCCTATAGGACTGTCAAGGTTACACCGTCCTTTCGGATGGGACGTTAGCAGTTGGTCCCCTTGGTACTTTTCGAAATGAGTAGGCTACGTGCCGGTACCGGGTTTCCCCTCCTCCCTTCTTATCTGTTCCTACTTTATCCTCATCCATCACCACTCATCGTCTCGAATAGCCAAAGTGTATTTATATGAGACATTAAGCAATATCCAATCAATCAATCAAAAATCAAACAATCAAAAAATCAATCAATCAATCAACCAACCTTTCACGTTTTTTTGTACCATCACTGATTTAAATAATAATAAATGTGATAGGAGTTAATTTATCATTTCTTTTTATTCATTAAAGTGAGTCCCAATCCATCTGACGAGGGAGGCGTTATTTTCGAAAACACAAGATGTCACAAGATATTTTTCATACTGCACTTTACGATATCAGTTACTTAAATTCAACGGGATTACGACGTCGAAAGGAACTTATAAAGGAACGTAAATTCGTTCAAAGTTGCCACGAAATAGTAACTTTGACGTTACAAGTTCCTGTTCTAAGAAAAGGAACGCGTTCCTCCCAAGACTTCTGTTTACAAGTATATACAAAATTTTAATTATCCCAAAAATTAAGGTGACCATTTTTTGAAAGTTACAAACCGGGACGACTACAGTGTAAGTATATGTACTTTGTACTCCATGGACCATTTGGGGGTCTGGGGTAGAGCCCAGCCGTGAAGACGATTTTTTCCGAGTACATTTGCGTCAAATGCCCAGAAAACCCCTTTCTGACATGAAATATGAATTGAAAATGTTTTTATGTGTACATTTTTGTAGTCATAAAATGTTTATCTAGTGGTTTAAAAATGATAGTACCAAATAAAATTGAAGTATTCAGCAGAAAACAATGCGTGTAATGTGTTGATGAGGGCATCAATAAAGTCCTAATCAATAATAATTTAAAAAATCAGATAATTGAAATCATTAAATTTGTATAATATGCATGATTTAACTTTTAATACATTTTGTCTTTTCAACGAAAAAATAGTGGAGGTATGTAATTAATCAAAAAAAGTAGTTCAGTTGCATGATTAATACATTTTGATTTTTTCATTATCTATAAACAAAATCAATGCAAATAATGACTGAGAAAATTAGGGGTGTGCAAGTCCTGATTTTTATTCGAGTCGAATCTGAGTACTTAAAATATCTCTAATAAACGAGTCCACTTCGAGTCCGAGTAGTTTCTCTTTTTAATTTCACTATTACCTTTGACTTATATTTGTTTTACAATTATGTTCAATATTAATTTTAATTTTTTGATACGTCTAATTAGATTGGCTCCAAAAGTGAAAGAGTAACATCTAATTGATTTAAAAATGTAATCTCACCCTACCTAGATCATTTTAATTATCAAGCACAAAATGTCATTAGGGCTAGGAAGACATATAATTCAGTAGCAAGTGGTATTACATGAAAATGTTGATACAAACATAATAGTGACATATTCAGATCATTTGTCCCAAAAAAAATGTTCAGAACTTCCAAAAAGAACAAATTTGTCTCAAAATACTGGGGGTTAATGCAAGCAACGTTTTTTTAGGGTTTTTCACACTTGCGCGCGAACCCGGCACCACCATATTTACGAATTCTGGCGAATTTCCCTATTGGCTACCCTGCACCTCCACCAAATTCATTGAATAATACTCTCACACCCCTAAAAGAAAAATGAATTATATTCTTGGAAGTGGAAAAATAATTCAATGTTATTACTGTTATGTTTTATCAGAGGATGTATTTTTTCAAGTAAAACTTACAACTGTTCAAAAATTTTCGTCAAATTACTGCAAATGTCGTTGGAAGTACTGCTTACTAACTAATTCCATTTTTTCTACTGCAAGTCCGATTTCTTTATTTACTGCAAAGTTTGTTTTCCCACTTAAAAAGCGTAGAAATTTTTCGAACAAGAATTGGCAATTTAAATCATTCTATTTTGTTATTTTACTGAGTTTTGAGTTGTCGAAGTTTTACGGCAAATGTTTTATTTTTCTTACTACATGATCAGTATTATACGGCATTTTTTCCCGTTTTTTTAAACTCATATTGGCAATTAAAATCTAGTCCACATGCCGTAATTTTACGGCAAATTTTTTGTTATTCGTACATGAAACAGTATGATAAAAGCAATTTTATTCCGTTTTTAAACCAATATTGGCATTAAACTAGTCAATATGCCTATTTTACGCAAATGTTTATTATTTGACTACAATCCCAAAAAATTCGACCCGTACAATATTTTAGTATTTGTCAGGTTGAAATTTCTCCTCCTGTAGTGGGTTTAAATGGAGCATTACAATTATTTAATTTAACAATTAAACTATGGTAACGAACGTTCCTGTAAGGAAGACAAGCATCATTTGATAGCTAGTACGAAGGTTAATATTGCATATAAATTTCATGGTATTAAAATTCGGAAGTCAGCGAGGCTCAAACCTGGTACACCCTGGAGAGAGAGTATACACTGTCCTAGTCAATAAACCCAACCCCCAAAGACACCGTATACCTGATGCGCGTCTGTAGTGAATCATGTTGGGAGATGTAGTTATGTTTTAAATGAGAAATTCAATACGAAAAGTAGGGTTTCGGATTCCTGGTCATATTATATAACAATATAACGATAGGCCTATAATATAATTAATTTTTAATTATTAATGTACTCCTGGGGGGTCAAAATTTCGTCCTTTCGGAAATCCCCATGCATGGTTGATAAAAGATATTAATCTACTCTTCTGTGTCGAAAAAACCGTTCTTTTAAACGCTGTTAACTGGTCACTAGTAAGAGAATATTATGAAAATATGATTTCATTATTACTTTGACACTCTTAAAGGGTTTGAAGATTGGGAAACCCATATTGGGGCGATTGTTAGAATTTCATAGGGATAATTGTTTCGGTCTGCCAAGTGTATTTATCTACCCTTCAGGAACAAATTCTCGTCTTTTTAAAGTCGCTACTGTCCATTTTAGTGAATTTATTCCAAAAGAAGCACACCTAAAAAATTGAATATTAGAACCTACCGATCAATTTTTGATCCACTGTTTGAGGAATTATTGGTTCGGCCCGCATTTTATTTCAGCTGCAAAATTATATTTTAATTTATTATTATTTATTATTATTTATTTTAGTTTAAGTCAACATTTTTCCGTATATTTACAGAAAGTAGATGATTGATTGGTGAAATAGTTTAGTTTACTAACAACTGACAATTGATGATATTCTTACTATATGCAGTAAGAACACTGATTAATACGTCCGTACAATAATGTGAACATTTACCGTTGATTTACAGAAAGTAGATGACTTAAGCGGTGAAATAATTTAGTTTACTTACAACTGACAATGGATAATATTCTAACTATGTGCAGTTAGAACACAGATTACTATGTTCGTAGAATAAAGTTTATCATTTGCCGTAGATTTACACGATCGTAGATGATTTAAGCGGTGACATACTTTCGTTTTTTTACAAAAGACAATTGATAATATTCTTTCTATATGCGTAGGAACACTGATTAACATGTCCGTACAATAAAGTGAACATTTGCCGTAAATTTACAGAAAGTAGATGATTTGTTTGGTAAAAATAGTTAAATTTATTTACAACTGACAATTGATAATATTCTTTTCTATAGCAGTTTAAAAAAACTGATTTAAAATGTCCGTAGAATAAAGTGATCATTTGCCGTAAATTTACAGAAAATCGGTATTTATTTGCAACAATTAACTCGTTTGATTAACTATTTGTCTAGGATATATTTGATATTAGTTTCGTCGAAGTTCCAGACTGTGATAACATTTATTTTAAGAAGTCGTTGTCTTAATTTTCTTGATGGTGCATTCAACTTAAGCTAATTTGTTTAGTTTTTTTACTGCATTTGTCGTCTAATTTGTAGTTTACTACAACATTCCAGTAAATTAAAAAAACTGAATACGTGCAGTAAATTTACTAATAAACATTTGCAGTAATTTGACGATTTTTTTAAACAGTGTATGCTTCCACATGGTATAGTTGACAGAATACCGGGACACTTCCCCTCCAAAATTGCAAACCGGTACAAAAACGTCATTTTAATGAGTCTCTGGGACACCGGTACAAGAGTACAAGTGTTATGAAAACGGTACTTTACCGGTCAAATCGGTACGTCATAGTCACCTTACCTATAGCCCTATACTGAAATGGCTACTTTTATTTTTATTATATGTTCAATATTTAATAATGTTAATTCTAATAAGAATAAATCACTTTTTACAGTTTTATAATAAATTTAAAAAGGGAACAATTTTTTTATATTTACGCGGTGTCTCATAATTCATCTATTATGTTGAAATTGTCACTCATAATGTAAAGGAAGTGTTCGCTGTCTTGAAACAGTTAACTATACACGACTATAGACGCTCTGCATCGTTTGACCGTAAGTGGTTTCAGGTTAACCTCTAGACCTGGACGGAGTTTAGACGTAGATTTTTAATGGACTCAGAAGCTGTGCTTCCTTTGGGGGTCGACACACATGTGCCGATGGGTGAGAGACAAAAAAACTGAAACAAGGCGACGAATGGTCATTGACGAGGGGGTGCGGGGTGAAGCTAGGAATCCTAAAATGTGGGAAAATAACACATGGCACGGCTACACTGTCGTCAGTTCTCAAGTTTTCTTCCGATTGTAAGGATGGATGCAGTTGCAAGTGTTGTGTAGGCGAACATTTGAACAAAATACACTATTTTATTGACAATGATAGGGCAACACCGGGACTTAGTTGACTTCAAATTTAAAGAAGGTAAGATCGGCATCGGCATGTATTTTTCGCATGTAGCTATGTCTTGAATCCTTTACATTTAGAGTTTGGTACATTGGAGTTTGGTACCGACAGTGTAGGCACTCTGATTCGGGAGGTCCCGGGTTCGAATCTCGTCGAGACCGCCAATCCTGACTGTAGGTTTTTTCCGAGGTTTTCTTCGGTCGTTAATGCAATGGATTGCAATGTTAATGCAAGGGATTGAGTCCTCTTAAATAGCCCTCGGACATCCCTTCACAATTGTCCTATCCGCATATACCTATAGTTAGTCACCTGAAGAGGGTCACACCGGTTAAATCTGATCGTGTGTACCCTACAGCGGGCATCCTACACAATTTTTTTAATTTTTTAGTTTGGTGGAGATGTTCACGCAAGCCCTGTGCATGGAATTATTGCTTTTCTTTCGTGGGTGGGCGAGGGTCCGATGTGCAAGGCACGTCCAGGAATGTTGCGAACCCAAGGGTGGTGACAGGTTGCTGGTACAATAAGTCAACAGACAATAACTGGCATATCACTGAGTCACTGACTCATTCATTAGGCATTGCTAAGCAACGTGAGAGCTCGTCAGTGCTTAATTTATAAAATAATAAGTGGGCGAACGCTCGACGCTGGGTCTATAGCCATTATTAAGAATTTTTTTAGAAATTCACATTGCCACACTCTCCACCCGGCTAATTAAGGAAGAGGAGCTAAAGAAATGCACGTTTGTAGAATTAATTAAAGATATACGGTTTATTAGATGTCAGTGGTGTATTCAATGGGGGTGGGCAACCCCCCCCCCTTTTGCAAAAAAAATGTAAAGGAAAATATAGAATAACTACAAATTTCCATCTGACTAAAACAGGATTTTAGTAGATAAAAAGTTGGTCATTGTGATGCTTTAAAACGCACAGATTTTCACCAAATGACCTTGAAGGAGAAAATTTTCCTGGGGTAAGCCCCCCGGCCCCCCACTTAGCCTTCGACACATCTATGAAATAATTGGCTTTGTGAATTCCTGGATACACCACTGTTAGATGTAAATTCTACAATGGAGAGAGAGAAGTACGAACCGCAGTTCGTACTCTCGGAGATCCGTAGACCAACTAACCGCTCTACACACTCGAGGCCAAGCCAAACTTGACCTCCCCCTCTCACATGGTCACCAACCTTACAATATAATTGTGACTAAAATAAACTAAAAGCCTAATTAAACATGTCAACCCACACAATCCACTGCCTTTTATAAAACACATAAATAAATATATATATATATGATAAAAACAAGGATCTTGGGTAAAACCGCGTCGAAAATAAGATGAACCAGGGCAGAACCTGGGCGTCCACCGACGTTTCGTCTGTACTACGTCAGACATTGAAAACCTTGAAACCTTGAAAATGTCTGACGTAGTACAGACGAATCGTCGGTGGACGCCCAGGTTCTGCCCTGGTTCATCTTATTTTCGACGCGGTTTTACCCAAGATCCTTGTTTTTATCCTATGACGGGCCGCGAAAACCTACAACAATCCATATATATAAGACAACTTAAGTTAAACATTACTACTACTACTAATTATAAAACAATGTGAATCAAAGCGTTACCACACATAGTGACCAAATGGATAAACAGAAATAAGTTTGCTAGCGGGATGTAGGGAAGGTGATAGGTGAACACAATCATGTCCATCCTCGCAGGGGTGGTTCGGAGATGACATAAAAACCACGAAGAATTTTTTTTTTAATTTTTTTTATTGTAGTATGATTTATTTATTTAGCTTTTGCTAGTTCGTAACATGTTACAATCATAACAAACAATAATATACATACTTCCCATAAGTACCGAGACAGTGTGACGTTAGGTTAGTTCATAAAGACGGGGTGAATAAGAAATACATAAACTAGAGCACAAGGTAAAAGAACACAAAGAAAGGGTGTGTGACAGCACAACGGGAAAAGTATGTATTCTGTTATACAATGGGTTGTCTGGGGTATGCTCCCCAGCAAGTGCAGGTGGGGGGCAAATTCGCGTAGCCTAAGAAATTTTTGGGTTTTTGACATACCAAATTGTGGTATTTTACTAGTTTTTAGCGTGCTTTGGTCGATATTTATAAAATTGTGAAGACCACCCACATATTGTCAGTTTACAATACCTTTCATACATGACCATTTTGTGTTGTTGATGGGCGCCGGCATGATATTTTCCAAGGGGGGGGCAAGACGAAACAAGTACAACACTATCCCTATTTAGGCCCGAGAAGGGGGTAACAGGGGTGAGCGTATAGCCTCTTAATGTGTTTTGTTTTCGTTTGGTATTTTATAGCCGATTTTGAAATGTTAAAATAGGATATGAAAAACTAAAAATTTCGTGAGTTTATTTTATTTTATATCCTTATTAGAAAAAAATACATTGCAAGCAGTAGCGTATCCAGGAATTGATTATTGTCTGGAGAAATGTGGGGGGGCCGGCTTTGCAAAACTATACGGGTGAGCTGGAGTACAGTTCCAGTTCTGCCAATGATTATTATGGCCGAAGGCGAAAAAATATCAAATTTGCTTCTTTTAATTAATAAATAACATATAATAAATTGTGTTTAGAGTCTACCCACTCAGTTATATAACTGATTTTCAGTGGGGGACTTTAAATCAAAGCGACCAAGCCAACTCTGTAGGCCCCGACGCAATCGACGAGTGAGCGATAACCAACCAAAGATCGATATTTTTAATAGGATATATAGCAATCAGTGGTATGGACTGTGCGAACACCCGCGGATCAACGCCAAAATCAACAAGGCGATTCAGAACAACTCTGAATTTATTATGTGCTTCGTTGCTAGGACGGCTCCAAAGTCACCGTTTACAAACTCCTAAGACACGAACTGATGGACTTAGTCCAAATCAGAAGCATAAAAACCTCTGACTTTGGCGGGAATCGAACCCTGGACCTTCTGCATTGGAAGCAGATGTGCTAACTAGACCAACGAGCCACACTGAAAATAATGGAAGAATCTTTTACAACTCATACATCGAATTTTTGGAAATAGTATAAGTATGTTACAACATTTTAACTGTATTGACTAAACAATTATAAAATTTCGAAAAGTAAGTGGGTGAACGCGTCCGCCCTGAAATTAACCACTGTGCGTTCTATTTGCGTTTGAATAAATTGGAGACAATGCTCCTCCTTTAAAGAAAACGTGAGTTTTGTGTTTCCCGTTAGAGTAGTTACAAGAGAAATCTTTTAAATCATAGATTGGCAAAGACAGAGGCGAGAGGCGACTATGCTGACCAATCAAAAGAGCACTGAGTTTCATACTACCATTTTTATTTTTTTTTAAATCAAAAGTTCTCGAGTTGATAAAATGGATGGTTATCGTAAAAAATGTTGCGTCCCCCCCCCCCCCCCCCCCCATCTTATGAGACTTCGCCCGGTATTGTACGAATCGGGTCGGGTATTCCCGCGTGCATGGACCTATTACGTCACTGAATTTCCGTCCACAGTGCGCCTTCCTTCTCTGAGTCTCAACCACACGTGGCCTTGCCTTCTGGCTATCGTCAATCGTCATGCTGATGCAACATCGCCTGCTCTGCACTGGACGTTCGGTTAGTGCGTGGTTATTTATTAATAGTATTATCTTTGGGTTAGTGGTTCGGGTTTCATGTGAAGAATAGCTGAATCGTTCATACAGCAGTATGACGAAACTAGTGCGAGAGGTGGAGGGGTGGCGGGATGACGACACTCGACAGTCGGCACGTGCTGTGTGACAGACATTCTCTTGAGAGTCTGGTCCGAGGGCTAAAATCGTTGAGTGACTAATATATATATTAGTCACTCAACGCTAAAATCTTGCAACGCAAGCGATGCTGGTTCTTGTCGCATGGTTATCAGCCTTGCACTGTGTGTAATATACTAGGAAACGCTCAGTTGGACGCGTTGATAAGCGAGCAAGTGCTATAGCTAGACCTACATTGCACATTTTTTTTTAATTTTTAAATTTGCAACGTTCGCTGTCCACGGGGCCATGTTTCCAATATTATTTATTATTGACAAGGTATTTGGGTAAACCCGTGGGTAAACGCCATCTGGAGGACATTGACATCATTTCCTTGGGAAAACTATTTTAACTCCATGGTAACAAATAATACACTGCTTCCTCGATAGTATTTTGATTACTTCTAGGTGGCAGTGCATAGTGGCCAGAAACCTCGTGCGACTTTTCGTTGCCATGGTAACGTTACTTTTGTTAAAATGTAATTTCCATCTACACTACTTATCGGATCAAAATAAAATTAACATATTCGTGACCGGACGGACATTCTAAATGATTTGGTCACCTCAGATTTTATCGCCGTTTAGTTTGAAAAAAAACTTTTCGATTAACTTTAAAGTAACTTTGTAACTTTTTGAACGATTTTGCCACAAAACTAATGGCATTCAATACAGATCGAAGCTTGCGGATGGTCCAAATTTCAACTCGATCCGAACCTCCGTTCGAACGTTATGGCGAGACATACAAAAAAACAAAAAAAAAACAGTGACTATTTTTTCCGGCTGAGTCAAATGGAAACGCTCGCTTAATTATTTTAGTTTTACCTGCAGTTTTACTTAAATTTATTAGGCCTTCCTGTTTCAATGATCACCTTCCTTATTCTATCTTTCCCGACGATCTATTATTTATTTTTCAACAACAGCCTAGAACACAGGAGCGTCACTAAAGATTGGACATTGGGGGGGGGGGGGGGCGGCGTAAATCCAGCAGTGACAAATAAATAAATTCACAAGCGGAGGGTGACTTTAGTGCCAGTGGCGTCTCCAGGAATTCTTAAAGGGGGGTTCAACCATTTAATTCATAGGATAACCGCTAAGTGGGGGGGGGGTCCGGGGGGCTTGCCCCCGGGAGTTTTTTTCTCCTTCAAGGTCATTTTCCAATTTTTTATTTACTGAAATCCTCCTTTTTAATCTAAAAGTTTTCTTTTTCAAGGTCTTTTTGGTGAAAATCTGTGTTTTAAATAATCACAATAACCAACATTGTTTTAACTAAAATACTCTTTTTAATTTTAAAAATTTTCCTGCATGGTCATTTTGGTTCATTGCTCTTCGCTCGGCCGACTGACACCACATGTGTTTGAAATTTTTAACATGTATCATGAATGTGGAAATATAGGGCTCTGCTGTAACACATTTCTAAATTTTGTTTTAAAATAATTTATAAAATATAAATAGTTTTCACGAATTATGATTTTGTTCAAAACTCCAAAATGGACTAAATCCGTGATTTTTTCTGGCAGATTTAGACAACTTTTTTTAATCTATGACCGGAGGACTGTCCATGTTATGCTATTCTTGACAACTTTGCTAAGTGTCATATACGTCGGATCGGATGCATCTTGGCCGAGCGAATAGCTATTTGCTAATTGCCAAATGTGCACCCCATCCCAACAGTTATACTGTAGGGAAACGAGGAACTTATTCAGGAGGCGCACGCCCCCTGACAGTCTGCCATAGATATTAAACACCTAGGGGGGTTCAATATCAATGCAGCCTGCAGTCTAACTTGGAAAACGCTCAGTTGGACGCGTTGTTGAGCGAGCACCGGTACGTGCAACATGACCCGAGTACGACATTCCCATAAGGCCCACCACACAGTGTAGGCCTAACTGGATATTGACATTGTTGAGCGAGCGTAGCGAGCGTCTCCACTTGACTCTTATGGCTCGAATGTCTGTTTTTTTTTCTTTTCTGTTACTGCTTCGGTACAGGTCGCACCGTTTCTCTGATCGACCTGAAATTTCTTACACATGTACAGCCAGGGTCATATATAAATCAAGAGGTCTGAAAGATACCTCTTTTCACCGACATCTCGTGGTCAACTCTTGGTGCCATTATTTATATCGCCCTGTGAACTGCATTATCGATCGATGGAAGCCCCCTAGACTATTTGATGCTATTAATATTATTTAGGAGGCTTTGAAAGACTCTTGGTCAACAAAATAGTCAATATCTAGAAGGCAGTCAGAAGTGAAATACAATTTTATCAAAACAAAAGCATAAAACAAACTTTGGTGGTTTGCAAATAAGACTTGACAGCTAAGATAGAATTATTCGAAATTAATTAGAAACTAAGGCAAATATAAGAACTAAGGCATAGTCTTAATGGGTTAATGCTATGCCTAGGCCAAGGTATATATATATATATAATGCTCTCTTTACGTTCCATATTATATTTCTTCTAGGCTTGATGTTTAGTTTCTCTGGTGAATAGAGAATTTTCCTTTAACATTAGTAGCCATGTTTTTTATTTACGTCGATAATGCAGTTCACAGGGCGATATAAATAATGGCACCGAGAGTTGACCACGAGATGTCGGTGAAAGAGGTATCTTTAAGACCTCTTGATTTATATATGACCCTGGCTGTACATACCACCTAGGCGGGTTGATGTATAGTTTTTGAACAAAATCCAATCGTTGGTTATAAAAAAAATAAATAAATAAATAATAAAAAAAAAAAATGTTCCGATCGTTATGAAATTTTGCAGGGTCAATAAGTACAACATTCTCTCCTATTTTCCAAATTTTCAGCTAAATCGGTCAAGACCTTAAAGACTTATTGGTAATCATAATTCGAAAAATTAAGTTAAAAATGAAGGAGGCAGTGAATCTAGGTGCCCGTTAGGGCGCCGCAGCCAAGCCGCGGTGCGCTACACACTCAAGCACCTTATACACCAAGCAGAGTTGGGGTGATTTCGAGGTGTTACCCAGCCGTCATGTAACGTGATGTGAACTTGAAAACTAATCACAATCGAGGGATTTAGGTACCTGAACAACACATGCCAAATTTTATTGGGGTACGATTATTCCTTCTTGTGAAAAATGGCTTGAAAATGCTCAAAATCACTTTAAAGGGTGTTAGCCTGCCTACTACTGCCTACTACTGCCACTACTGCTAAACAAAGGGGGGTAAAATACGTTTTTTT
>JAMZAV010009479.1:0-23877 GCA_024449915.1 Sweltsa coloradensis | reverse complement strand
TTTAATTTGAACTGTTTTTAATGGCTCTAGTAATTAATTGTAATTTGCGAATTCTAGTTAGACAAAATATTTTAACTATGTTACACCACGACTACCTTAGTCCCCTCAGTAATCCCCTTAGTGATATAAAATGTATTTTGCTAGCAATTCCGATTTTTTCCCGGGAAATTTTGAATTCTGTTTTTTAGATAGCTCAATAAATAAATAAAATCAAAAATCATAATTCCCACTTTTTTATTTAAAAATATACCTATCGTAACATGAAAAAGAGTAAAAAATTCAAACATATAAAACCCAGTTTAATAGGTTTGTAAAAACTTAATATAATAACCCAGTACATAAAAACCCAAATATTCAAATCCTCTGTGTATGCCGGTTACCATTTGATCTTTTTTTTTGCCTAATACCCACATTGTTACTATCTTTCACTAGCTTTGTACTAATTTTTTTGTTTGTTATATTTTTTTATATTTTTATTTTATTTGGATTTTTTTAATTATTTTTAAAAATCTAGGCACTTAGGGTGAAAACCTATGCAAGATGGCCGCCATTCATACTATTTCTCTTTTTTAGAAATCTTAAATTAATTTTTTTTTAATAATTTCATCAATTTTAAAAAGCAGGGCTTTAAAAATTGAAGAAAAAAAAATTATTTTAGTAAATTTACCTTTTTTCTTTGCAAATTTTTTTTTGGAACACACGGGGTATTTCTTCATTTTTTTTCCCCTACAGTAAAAGGGGTTTTTAAAGTATGATGAAATTTGTTTAAAAACCACACCCTGCATATATTTAAAATTTCAATCTTAGTTTAAAATTCACGTTTCCTGTTCGAAATAAAATAACCAAAAATTTTAAAAAATGATGTAGTTATAAACCCACCACACATTATCAAAAAAATAAAAACCTTTGAAAGAAGGGGCCAAAGGCAAATACGGGGGATACTTCGTCAGCACTAAAAAAAACTTTTTAAAACCCAAAAGGGGCCCAAATTTAAAAATACTATATCTAAAAATGTATTGCCAACCCCCTTTTGGTTTTTAGCATAAAAAAATATTTCATTTATAAGTGTTTTTTTTAAAACTTGGGCAATAAATTTGGGTTTTGGAACAAAAAGAGCACATTTCGTGGACAAGTGTTTATTTGGAAATTCCAATGTGGGGGGGTAGCCATTTTCTTGGCCCCCCCACATTGCTTTGCAAAAGCCCCCAAACGTACCTGCTCAAACGATTTTCTACGCACTTTCAGCACAAAACGAGCCCATTTCGTGGACAAATTTTTATTTTGGAAATTTCCCAAAGTGGGGGGGCCCAAATTAATGGACCTTCTCGTCGAGTCGTCTTTCTTTTTAATCTTTTTTGTTGTTTGGTTTATTTTGGATTAAGGGCGCGTCAACGTTTTGGTCATAATGCACCTTCTAGCCTGAGGGGATTGGGGGGAGGCCCCCAAAAAGACAAAAAAACGACGTGAAAATAGGGCGTTTCAAACCCTTTGGTCATATTGCGCCGCCTGTGAATGAAAGTAAAAGAGATGGTTAAAGCAGGTAGTTTGATGATTAGGGTTGTTTTTTTAAATGTATAAATAAAAAATAAATTTATGATAAGAAAGTAATAGCAAAATTAAAGTTATGTATGTAAATGAAAATAAAGAAAAGAAAGAAATGTGTAAGATGTGAATTAAATTTTGTTAAATAGTTTACTATGGATGAGAATTTGGGAAAGTTTGTCGCCTTTATCATATGATAGAATTCTTCATATGATTGGGAGAGATCAAATTGCGTGCGCAAGGCATCATTTTTGGCACATTCTGCTAGCATATGATGCATGGTTAAAGGTACATCACTGTGTCACATATGGGAATAACCTTTTCTCTTGTTAAGAGAATCCGTGTGTTAGGCGTGTATGGCCTATACGAATTCTAGACAATACCACCTTTTTCTCTACGTGAGAGTCGAGACGTAGGTGGACGAATTTTGTTAGTCAATGTGGGGCATCACACTACGCAATTTGTTATTTTGCAACACATCCCAAGATGCTTGTCGAAAATTTCCAACAACTTTGCTGGTATCCACTCATGACATCTGGAACGGGAACTAAATTGAAATCAATGTCGCGACGGTGGGAAGCTTCCTTAGCAGCCCGATCAGCGTTTTTCATTTCCCTTATGCCCACGTGTCCAGGTACCCAGCAAAACTCTATTATATATCCCTTAGAGGTTAGTTTTTCTAAATAGAATTGGATGTCTTGTACCAATGATGACTAGAAAAACATGAGTTTTATAGCTTGAAGTTAACTTAGGCTATCTGAACACAAAAGGTATTCACCACAACGACAGCGTAGAATGTGTTTAAGAGCTTCACGGATGGCGAATAACTCTGCAGTGAAAACTGAACACACGTCGCTTAGCCTGAAACGATCAGTTTAAGGTGGAGCAATAAAAAGCACTTCCAACCTTGTTGTCAATTTTGGAGCCATCTGTGAATACCAAAGTATTGTTTGTTTATTTGGATTAAGGACGCGTCAACCGTTAGGTCATAATGCACCACTCTAGCCTAAGGGGGGTGGGGGGTTCATGTTCATGTTCATGTCTCTAGCCTAAGGGGGGTGGGGGGTTCATGTTCATGTTCATGTTCATGTTCATGGCAAATCTTTCTTGAGTTAATTTTGAATTCACTATCGCAAGTAGAGTTTTTATCAAAACGACAAAGGTCGAATAGAAAAATCGGCTCTGGTGTAGACCAGGGCGGGTTATTGCTAAAAACAAAATTAAAAACTGTTGGCAGATTAAATTCTATAAGATTAAACAAAAGTTTACATCTTAACCCCGTTGGAAGGGGTTTCCATCGGTTTGTTATCAAAGTGTCTGGACATATTTCACATTGAAAACATCATGGTTGATGGATGGTTGGGCATAGATTTAATTTTTATTACGTACGTACCTATCAAGAGGTTTCGCCGTTCTGCTAAGGAGGACACACCTGACTCGGCATACAAACTGACTACCGGGCTTGTTTTGAAATGCACCAAGAGCAAGACGAAGACCACAATGGTGGACAGTGTCTAGAAGTTTAAGGGTTGTGTTAACCCTTTCTGAAGGTATACGAAACATCCATAGTCCATCTTGGGGCAAACTAGAGATCCGTAATTCTCAAAATGCAAGTCCTATCTGCACTCCACGATGTATTGCTTAGAAC
This sequence comes from Sweltsa coloradensis, assembly GCA_024449915.1. NCBI lineage: Eukaryota > Metazoa > Arthropoda > Insecta > Plecoptera > Chloroperlidae > Sweltsa > Sweltsa coloradensis. The sequence goes on along the minus strand of JAMZAV010009479.1, from coordinate 20,687 downwards.
TTTCAATAGGTTGATTTTCAACATGCATCTTTTGGTTTAAATCAACAAAGTGGGGTTTCCAATTTAGCTTTTTGTCAAAAACCATGCCGAGAAGAAGACGGAATTTGGATTGAATTGAAGTTCTATATTGTTAAAACCAGAGTTGTTTGGGGCATTTTGAATCCCTTGAAGACGACAAAAGTGAATGCACTGAGTCTTTTCGGGGGAGAATCGTGTCCCCGCTTTCTAGCCCATTCAGTTATATTGTTCAATCCAATTTGCACGTGTCTTTGAGCTGTTGATAAATTTACCGATCTGTAGAAGATTCCCAGGTCATCTACAAATAGGCACGACATTAGGCTCTTTGGAATACAATCCACAACACTGTTTATGCCAATAGCAAATAGTGACACCGACAAGACTGAGCCTTATGGTACACCTGTTTCCAGTGAGAACGAGTCTGACAAAACACCATGCTGGTCAGAACCAGCCACGGGTGAGGGGATGAAAGGGGGTTGTCACGTCGTCGCGGTCGTCATCGTTTTTGTCATCGTTCGTCATGGTCGTCAAAGGACCGAGGAGAGGTCCCCGACTACGCCCGCCAGAGCTCGCCTCTAGTTTCAGGACGTTGTGTACTCCCCTATACTAGTTGATGTTTGCGATACAAATAACTGCAATACAACTCCCCAGTTGTTCTTTGTTACTGTTAGGAAACTGTATGAAAGCGATGGATGAATGCGGAGAATGAAAGGATAGCTAAATGGTGTAAATTGTTTATCATAATTTCAAATGTTTATGTTTTCAGTTTATTATGTGTAATTTTCATCAGGCCAATTACTTTGTGTTCCAATTATCTTTAATTTTCATTAGGCCTTTTATCATCATTGTTTTTATTATGAGTAGGGAGTTATAGTATATTATCAACACCATATAAAATGCAATGTTATGTACCTCCTTAAAGGTTGGATGGAAGATAAGGTTTCACTAGCCTTAATCCCGCCTTAAAATAAAGACTTTAATCAATCAGTCAATAAATCAGTGCTAGGACAACGTGAGAAACTAGGGCGCTTCAACTGGGAAGGTCATATTACGCCGCCTGTGATGTTGAAAGTTAAGATTTTTTTTTTGTTTATTTGGATTAAGGACGCGTCAACCGTTAGGTCATAATGCACCACTCTAGCCTAAGGGGGGTGGGGAGGAGGAACCCATGCTGGTCAGAACCAGCCACGGGTAAGGGGAGGAAGGGGGGTTTCTCACGTCGCGGTCGTCATCGTCTTTGTCATCGTTCGTTGTGTCATTGTCATAGTCGCCGGGTGGTCGTCAAGGGAAGGGGGCAAGGTTCCCGGCGACGATTGCCAGAGCTCGCCTCTAGTTTCGGGGAGTAATATATTCCGCTCTTTCTAGCTGATGTTTGCGAGGTGGACTTTTTCTCTTGAATCGCCTTTTACGATTAGCAGAGCCATGCTCTGGGCCAATTCTACCCCGGGCCCAGACGTTTCTTAGCAAAGAACGACGACGTGAGAAACTAGGGCGCTTCAACCGTTAGGTCATATTGCGCCGCCTGTGAATGAAAGTAAATGAGAAGAGTTAATGCAGGTATGATTAGATTGTTTTCTTAGTGTATAAAATACAAAATAAAATGATGATGATGAAAGTAATAGCAATTAAAGTTATGTATGTTAATGAAAATAAAGAAAAGAAAGAAATGTGTATGATGTGAATTAAATTTTGTTAAATAGATTACTATGGATGAGAAATTTTGAAAGTTTGTCGCCGTTATCATATGATTGAAGTTCTTCATATGATTGGGAGAGATCAAATTGCGTGCGCAAGGCATCATATTTGGTACATTCTGCTAGCATATGATGTACGGTTAAAGGTACATCACATGTGTCACATATGGGAATAACCTTTTCTCTGGTTAAGAGATATCCGTGAGTTAGGCGTGTGTGGCCTATACGAATTCTAGACAATACCACCTCTTCTCTACGTGAGAGTCGAGACGTAGGTGGACGAATTTTATTAGTCAATGTAGGCATCACACTACGCAATTTGTTATTTTGAAACACATCCCAAGATGCTTGTCGCAAATCCAACAATCTTTGCTTGAATCCACTCTTGACATCTGGAACGGGAACTAGATTGAAATCAACGTCGCGACGCTGGGAAGCTTCCTTAGCAGCCCGATCAGCGTGTTCATTCCCCTCTATGCCCACGTGTCCAGGTATCCAGCAAAACTCTATTATATATCCCTTAGAGGTTAGTTTTTCTAAATAGAATTGGATGTCTTGTACCAAATGATGACATGAATACATGAGTTTTATAGCTTGAAGTGAACTTAAGCTATCTGAACACAAAAGGTATTCTCCACAACGACAACGTAGAATGTATTTAAGAGCTTCACGGATGGCGAATAACTCTGCGTGAAAACTGAACACACGTCGCTTAGCTGATTTTTTTTTTAGGTTTATTTGGATTAAGACGCGTCAACCGTTTAGGTATATGCACCACTTCAGCCTAAGGGGGGAGGGGAGGGAGGAGGGACCCATGCTGGTCAGAACCAGCACGGGTAAGGGAGGAAGGGGGTTTCTCACGTCGCAGTCGTCATCGTCTTTGTCATCGTTCGTTGTGTCATTGTCATCGTCGCCGGGGGATCGTAAAAAGGAAGGTCCCCGACGTCGATTGCCAGAGCTCGCCTCTAGTTTCGGGGAGTAAGATACTCCGCTCTTTTCTAGCTGATGTTGGCGAGGTGGACTTTTTTCCTTGAATCGCTTTTACGATTAGCAGAGCCATGCTCTGGGCCAATTCTAACCCGGGCCCAGACGGGGATAACGTATATTATAGCAAAGAAAAATGATTTAGTTTAAATAAAACATGAAAATGTGTTAAAGTGAGATAAATTTCGTTGTTACCATATGATTGAAGTTTTACATATTCAGTGGCTTATCAAAGGGGGGAGGGGTAACCCTCCCCCCCCCCTTTTGCAAAAAAAGTGTGAAAGTGCACTTTAACATTTCAATGGAGAATATGGAACTGTTTAAATTACCATCTGACCAAAAGAGTATTTTAGTAGATACAAAGTTGGTTATTGTGATGCTTTAAAACGCACAGATTTTCCAAAACGCACAAAACTTTACCAAAATGACCTTAAAAATAGAAAACTTTTAGATTAAAAACAGGATTATAGTTTTTGTTTTATTTGGAATAAGGACGCGTCAACCGTTAGGTCATAATGCACCACGCTAGCCTAGGTGGGGGGAAGGAGGAGTCCATGCTGGTCAGAATCAGCCACGGGTAAGGGAAGGAAAGGGGGTTCTCACGTCGCGGTCGTTATTGTCTATCGATAAAAAGTTGGCCATAGATTTTCCCCAAAATGTCCATGAAGGAGAAAATTTATCCGGGGGTCAAGCCTCCCGCCCCCCCCCCCCTCCTCGGTGCAGCTTTATGAATTCCTGGATACGCCACTGTACTATTTTACAAATCTTTTCTTCTTAGCCTGTCCAAGTACCTGGGTTAATTGTTTTTTAAGTTTATTTCGTTCAAGGGCACGTCAACCGTTAGGTCATCATGAGTTACTCTGGTCTAGGATCTGGGGGGCGGACATCGCTGTGCAGGACAGATCCAGCCACAGGGGGGTCGTGCTCGTGATCGTCGTCGTTGATGGGGTGGTCGTCGAGGGGAGGAAGAGAGGTTAACGGCGACAACTGCCCGAGCTCCAATTGAAAATCCAATGCATGAGTTCGAATTAGAGAATTCTTTGTTAAACCGTTAAAGAAGCTAGGGCGCTTCTACCGGTTGGTCATATTGCACCGCCTGTGATATTGAAAGTTAATAAATTTAGTTGTTTTGCGTTTGGTGATTTATTTTGATAAAGGGCGAGTCAACCATAAGGTCACAATGCACCAATCTAGCCTAGGGGATGTGGGAAGGAGGAGCCAATGCTAGTCAGAACCAGCCACGAATTGGGGGAGGAAAAGGGGGTAAATAAGAAGTTATCCGGAAAATTAAATCGAATCCGCTTAACAAAAACAAAAAACTAGCAGAAGATAAAAATGTTTTCTTTATTTTTGTTTCACTCTAAACGAGGTGCTAAGAACTCCCCTTCAAACGACGTTGCCAAGAAGCGCGCTTCTTTTGTTTCCTTCTTTATTTTTGAACGTTTTTAAACGGACTCGCAGCGATGCCAGATTTCTCGATTGATTGATTCAAAGAGACCGTGCGAGCATCGGGCTAATATTAGGCCAAGCAAAGGTCAAAGGAAGAAAAAAAACATAATGACTACGAGAGAAACTAGGGTGCTTCGGCCGGTTAGGTCATATTACACCGTCTGTTAAATTGTAAAGTAATTTTTTGTTTATTTGGATTAAGGACGCGTCAACCGTTAGGTCATAATGCACCACTCTAGCCTAGGGGGGGGAGGAGGGGCCCATGCTGGTCAGAACCAGCCACGGGTAAGGGGAGGAAGGGGGGTTTCTCACGTCGCGGTCGTCATCGTCTTTGTCATCGATCGTTGTGTCATTGTCATCGTCGCCGGGGGGTCGTCAAGGGAAGGGGGCAAGGTCCCCGACGACGATTGCCAGAGCTCGCCTCTATTTTCGGGGAGTAAGATACTCCGCTCTTACTAGCTGATGTTTGCGAGGTGGACTTTTTCTCTTGAATCGCCTTTTACGATTAGCAGAGCCATGCTCTGGGCCACATCTACCCCGGGCCCAGACGGGCGCTTCAACCGGTTAGGTTATGTTGCGCCACCTGTGATAAATTGATTTGGTTGTTCGTTTCTTTTAAATATTGCTGTCTATGTTAAAAGGTAAAATTAATTTTTGTACGATGCTAGTCATAAAAATTATTTCATTTCATTGAAATAAACTTATTACTGAAATAGTTGATGAAGATGTCATAGCGCTATTTTAGAAAACTCAATACCAAAATATGCATAATAGTTTGGAGTTTTAGTTTATTTGAATTGAGGATGCGTCAACCGTTAGGTCATAATGCACCACTCTAACCTAGGGGGGGGGGGGGGGGGATGAGGGGGGGCCCCTGCTGGTCAGAACCAGCCACGGGTAAGGGGGGGGAAAAAAGGGGGTTTCCACGTACGGCGTCATTGTCTTCGTCACGTTCGGGTGTCTTTGTCGTCATCGTCGTCGAGGGGTCGTAAAGGGGAAGGGGGCAAGTTCCCCGACGACGTTTGCCAGAGCACCCTTTACTTTCGGGGAGTAAAATACTACCATCATACTATAGCTGATTTTTGCGAGGGGATTTTTTCTCTTGAATGCCTTTAACGATTAGCAGACCCCATGGTCTGGAAATTTTCTCCCCGGGCCCAGACACTTATTTGGTTTAGGGCAAAGACCCACACTTATTTTATTTTTGGTTTATTTGGATTAAGGACGCGTCAACCGTTAGGTCATAATGCACCACTCTAGCCGAAGGGGGAGGGGGGGGAAGAGTTCGCATCTAGTTTCGGGGAGTATAATATATGCCACTCTTATACTAGGTGATATTTGCGAGGTAGACTTTTTCTTGAACCCCCCTTTTACGATTAGCAGGTATCTTGGGGCCAATTTCCCCCGGGCCCAGATGGGACGGGGAAAATTTTGGGAAAAAAACCTTTCAGTAGGTTTGCCGGTTTCTCGACGGATTTTGAACCCTGGGACCTTCCGAATCAGAGTCACGCGCTTAACGCTCGAACCAAAACTGTCTGTCTGGACCACTTGTTGTCATACTACATATAGACGATGTGAGAAACTAGGGCGCTTCAACCGGTTAGGTCATGTTGCGCCGCCTGTGATATTGCGAGTTAGTATATTTAATTTGTTGTGAGATTGTTTTTTATATTGCTTTCTATGTTGAGAGGTATAATTAATTTTTTGAAGATGATAGTTATGATAATTATTAAATTTTATTGACATATTACTGAAATAGTTTTTTTATTTGTGTGGAGTGGCCTATACGAAGTCTAGACAATACCACCTCTTCTCTTCGTGAGAGTCGAGACGTAGGTGAACGAATTTTATTAGTCAATGTGGGCATCACACTACGCAATTTGTTATTCTGCAACACATCCCAAGATGCTTGTCGCAAATCCAACAATCTTTGTTTGAATCCACTCTTGACATCTGGAACGGGAACTAGATTGAAATCAACGTCGCGACGCTGGGAAGCTTCCTTAGCAGCCCGATCAGCGTGTTCATTTCCCCTCTATGCCCACGTGTCCAGGTATCCAGCAAAACTTTATTAGATATCCCTTAGAGGTTAGTTTTTCTAAATAGAATTGGATGTCTTGTACTAAATGATGACTAGAATACATGAGTTTTATAGCTTGAAGTGGCTGAACACAAAAAGTATTCTCCACAACGACAACGTAGAATGTATTTAAGAGCTTCACGGATGGCGAATAACTCTGCAGTGAAAACTGAACACACGTCGCTTAGCCTGAAACGTTCAGTTAAGGTGGAGCAATAAAAGGCACTTCCAACCTTGTTGTCAATTTTGGAGCCATCTGTGAATACCAAAGTAAACCTTTGATGTTCATAGCAAGTCTTTCTAAAGTTAATTTTAAATACACTACCGCAAGTAGAGTTTTTATCAAAACGACAAAGGTCGAATAGAATAATCGGCTCTGGTGTAGACCAGGGCGGGTTATTGCTAAAAACAAAATTTAAAATCTATAAGATTAAACAAAAGTTTACATCTTAACCCCGTTGGAAAAGTTGCCATCGGTTTGTTATCAAAGTGTCTGACATATTTCACATTAAAAACATCACGGTTGAATAGATGGTTAGGCATAGATTTAATTTTCATTACGTACGTACCCATCAAGAGGTTTCGCCGTTCTGCCAAGGAGGACACACCTGACTCGGCATACAAGCTGACTACTGGGCTTGTTCGAAATGCACCAAGAGCAAGACGAAGACCACAATGGTGGACAGTGTCTAGAAGTTTAAGGGTTGTGTTACTTGCTGAAGAGTATACGAAACATCCATAGTCCATCTTGGAGCAAACTAGATTGATTGGATATTGCTTAACGTCTCATATTTATGCAACTTGGCCAATCGAGACGAAGGGAGGGACGTAAGGGATGACGCGGGGGGCAAGGGGTGGAGATCCGTAAATTCTCAACATACAAGTCCTATCTGCACCCCACGATATATTGCTGAGAACTTTCAAAAGGTTGATTTTCAACATGCATCTTTTGCGTAACTCAACAACGTGGTGTTTCCAATTTAGGTTTTTCTTAACAAACACCATGCCGAGAAGACGGACATTTTCTATCAGGATTTCTGGTCTCGACGGGATTTGAGCCCGGGACCTCCCGAATCAGAGTCGCGCGCGGCCCCACTAATATATTCAAAAATGCAGCAGACAAAGATGAAGTGAGAAACTAGGGCGATTTAACCGGTTAGGTCATTTTACGCCACATGTGATATTGTCGATAATTAATAGAATATAATTGTGTGTTTTAATATTGCAATGAAGTTTTTGTTTTGTTTGATATGTTTATTTGGATTTTTCTGGATTTGGGGAGGAGGGGACCATGCTGGTGAGAACCATTCACAAGTAAGGTTTGGTTTGGTTTATTTGGTTAAGGACGCGTCAACCGTTGGTCATAATGCACCACTCTCCGGGGAGGAGGGGCCCATGCTGGTCAGAACCAGCCACGGGTAAGGTTTGGTTTGGTTCAAAGTCAGGTAAGTACCACCTCTTCTCTACGCAGCTTCCGTGAAAACTGCGACATATTTTAACCAACTGAGATGATAGTACATGAGAGAAACAGCCAATTAAGACAACGTGAGAAACTTTGGCGCTTCAACCGGGTAGGTCACAATGCGCCGCACATGAGATTGTAAGGGGATGGATTGAGTTAGTTGTGAGGTTGTTTTATATATTATATTTTACCAAGTTTGCAAAAGAAAATAAATGTATGCACGACGATGAAAGCAACAGCTCGCCTCTAGTTTCGGAAAGTAAAATCACCAACCCACGACCTCCTTCATTCCCCTGATCCCCTGTTAGTTTAGTTAATTTGGATTAATGGCGCGTCAACCGCTAGGTTATAATGCACCACTCTATCCTCACGACGTAGGGAGGAAAGTCCCATGCTGGTCAGAACCAGCCACGGGTAGGTTTGCCCTGATAAGTCAGCGCTCTGATACGTAGACACATAGACTGACACAATTTAGTTTAGTCGTTTATGGCTGGACCATTTAAATAAATACAAATAATTTTTGTGGGAAGCCTGCCCAGAGTGCAATGCATGCATATTTTCTCTATGAGTGTTTTTTTTTTTTTTTTTGATTTGGATTAAGGACGCGTCAACCGTTAGGTCCATAATGCATCACTCTAGCCTAAGGGTGGGGGGGGAGGAGGGGCCCATGCTGGTCAGAACCAGCCACGGGTAAGAAGAGGATAGGGGGTTCTCACGTCGCGGTCGTCATTGTCTTCGTCATCGTTCGTGGTGTCATTGTCGTCATCGTCGATGATGGGTCGTCAAGGGAAAGGGGCAAGATCCCCGACGATGATTGTCAGATTTTTTTGTTTATTTGGATTAAGGACTTGTCAACCGTTAGGGCAAAATGCACCACTCTAGCCTAAGGGGGGGTGGGAGAAGGGGCCCATGCTGGTCAGAACCAGCCACGGGTAACGGGAGGAAGGGGGGGGTTTCTCACGTCGCGGTCGTCATCGTCTTTGTCATCGTTTGTTGTGTCATTGTCATCGTCGCCGGGAGGTCGTCAAGAGAAGGGGGCAAGGTCCTCGACAACGATTGCCAGAGCTCGCCTCTAGTTTCGGGGAGTAAGATATTCCGCTCTTTCTAGCTGATCTTAGCGAGGTGGACTTTTTCTCTTGAACCGCCCGTTACAATTAGCAGAGCCATGCTCTGGACCATATTTTACCCGGGGCTCATGAACGGGGGAAACCTGTGTAAAAACCTTCAGTCAGGATTGCCGGTCTCGACGGGGTTTGAACCCGGGACCTCCCGAATTAGAGGCGCGCGCTTAACGCTCGAGCCAACACTGTCGGTCACCACTAGTATTAAAACCACGAGAAATTACAGTTTTTTTAGTCGTTTTTCAAGAATTTTTGGTTTATTTGGATTAAGGACGCGTCAACCGTTAGGTCATAATGCACCACTCTAACCTAGGGGGGGGGGAGAGGAGGGGCCCATGCTGGTCAGAACCAGTAACGGGTAAGGGGAGGAAGGGGGGTTTCTCACGTCGCAGTCGTCATCGTCTTTGTCATCGTTCGTGGTGTCATTGTCTTGGTCTTTGGTTTATTTGGATTAAGGACGCGTCACCGTTAGGTCATAATGCACCACTCTAGTCTAAGGGGGGGGGGAGGAGGAAGAGCCCATGCCGGTCAGAAACAGCCACGGGAAAAGGGGAGAACGGGGGGTTTCTCACTGCGGTCGTCAAATCGCTTGTCAACGTTCGTTGTGTCATGTTCATCGTCGTCCGGTGGGTGTCTGTTAAGTGGAAGGGGACAAGGTCCCAGACGACGAATTGCCAGAGCTCCGCCTCTAGTTTCGGGGAGTAAGATACTCGGCTCTTTCTAGCTGATGTTTGCTAGGTGGACTTTTTCTCTTGAATCGCCTTCTTTCGATTTAGCAGAGCCATGCTCTGGGACAATTTACCCCGGGCCCAGACGGGGGCATTGGTCTTGTCATCGTCGCCGGGGGGTCGTCAAGGGAAGGGGGCAAGGTCCCCGACGACGATTGCCAGAGCTCGCCTCTAGATTCGGGAAGTTATATACTCCCCTCTAATACTAGCTGATGTTTGCTAGGTGGACTTTTTCTCTTGAATCGCCTTTTACGATTAGCAGAGCCATGCTCTGGGCCAATTCTACCCCGGGCCCAGAAAGAATGCAGCGGACAAAGATGACGTGATAAACCAGGGCGCTTCAACCGGTAAGGTCATATTGCGCCGCCTGTGATATTGTAAGTTTAGTAATTGTTTTTGTTGTGTTTGATGTTGATATTGTCTTCTAAGTTAAGTTTACTAAGGAAAGTAATTAATGTTATCATCGATCACTGTGTAGGAAGTGTATCAAGTAACCTTACAGAGTATTTTAGAGGAAAGATTTTTTTTGTTGTTTATTTGGATTAAGGACGCGTCAACCGTTAGGTCATAATGCACCACTCTAGCCTAAGGGGGTGGGGAGGAGGGGCCCATGCTGGTCAGAACCAGCCACGGATATAAGGTGAGGAAGGGGGGTTTCTCACGTCGCGGTCGTCATCGTCTTTGTCATCGTTCGTTGTGTCATTGTCATCGTCGCCGGGGGGTCGTCAAGGGAAGGGGGCAAGGTCCCCGACGACGATTGCCAGAGCTCGCCTCTAGTTTCGGGTAGTAAGATACTCCGCTCTTTCTAGCTGATGTTAGCGAGGTGGACGTTTTCTCTTGAATCGCCTTTTACGATTAGCAGAGCCATGCTCTGGGCCAATTCTACCCCGGGCCCAGAAAGAATGCAGCGGACGAAAAAGATGACGTGAGAAACTAGGGCGCTTTAACCGGTAAGGTCATATTGCGCCGCCTGTGATATTGTAAGTTAGGTAATTGATTTTGTTGTGTTTGATGCTTATATTGTCTTCTAAGTTAAGTTTACTAAGGACGACGACGACGACGACGTGAGAAACTAGGGCGCTTCAACCGGTTAGGTCATATTGCGCCGCCTGTGTTTATGACAATCGACTAGATGAGTTAATGGTGTGTTTGATTATTATTATTATTATTATAATTATAATTACTATAAAGTAATTAATGTTATCATCGATCACTGTGTAGGAAGTGTATCAAGTAATCGTTACAGAGTATTTAAGAGGAAAGATATTGTATAAAATATAACCATTGGTGTCGGTTGGGGAAGATTTTATTTTTACGAGTTAGAGCTTTGAAGAAAAATATAATAAAGGGATGTCATCCTGTAGGTATTTCTGTAGATGATTGGACAACAAATCCGGATTATTATTTGTACCGTTTGTAAAATTCCGTCGCACCAACGACGACGTGAGAAACAAGGGCGCTTCAACCGGTTAGGTCATATTGCGCCACCTGTGATATTGAAATTTAATGAATTTAGTTTTTCTTGTTTGATGTTTATATTGATTCTAGGTTTATAAAAAAAGAAAATATTAATGATAATATTAGTAGCAAATTTTTTTTTATTGAATGGAAATAAACAAATAAATGAAACATGTTTGAAGTGATTGTGAATTAATTTGGTTCAATAAATTACTTCGGAATAGAAATCTAGAAAGTTTGTGTCGCCGTTATCATATGATAAATGTTCTTCATATGATTGGGAGAGATCAAAATTGTGTGCGCAAGGCATCATGTTTGGTACATTCTGTAACCTATGATGTTCGGACCGGTTAAAGGTAGCCTATACATCAGCTGGAAACAACTTTTTCTCTGGTGAAGAATTTCCTAGAGATTAATCTACGATTTGTGTAAAACTCAGTAGTACCAACATATGGGGGGGGGGGGGGGGGGTTGATAGTATAATCATCACAATGTGCGTGTTGGCTTCAGCCAGCGTGTACTTCTACCCCAGGCACTTTACACATTTACAACATACTTCCCCTCAGCGACCTAGTAGATACAGGGCGATAAATCTTCCAGGGGAGGGAGAGATAAAGCAAAACAACAACTGAAATGCAAATCGTCACAATAAAAAGTTCCGTTGCACGAAAGGTGTTTTATAGCCCGCCAGCATTAAATACCTTGACCTACCCCACTAAGCGTTACCCGTGTCAGCCTCATGAACGACACAACTAGATCCATACGAGAAGCTATAAATACTTTTATAAGGCCAAGGCCAGGCAATAAGCGGACTAAGAACGTCCTGTGATGTTTAAACACTTTAGCTACTTGGTTTATTTTTAGTTTATTTGGTTTAAGGGCGCGTCAACCGTAAGGTCATAAAGCACTACTCTAATCTAGGGAATGTGGGGCGGAATATCCCATGTTGGTCAGAACCAGGGTCAACGGCCAGATCTCGCCTCTTGTTTTAGGAAATTTTACTCCCCTACTAGGCCCTACTAGTGAGCTGATGTTGGCGAGGTGGACTTTAGCTGTTTTCTCGCCTTTTACGATTAGCAGAGCCACGCCATGTTCTGGGCCAAATTATTCCTCGGGTCAAACCGTATTTTTTAACCGTTTCGAATTATGACAAAAGTGAGCAGATCAGACCGCCCAGAGAACCAGCATTTGCCTACAACGCGCACCCATCATATTTAAAACTCACCGAATGAGTCTAGTGTGGTTAACCACTGTATGTCAGTCGAGCACAATGGATTTTTCTGCTACAAGTATTTTTTCAGGGCGTAGACTTTATTTAAGTTTTTTCATTAATTAATACTGAATGTGTGCGATGATAGAATGGGAGTCATGCATGGGTGACTTTCTAGTGTGATAAATGAGTGATACCAAGCTCCATGAACTAGGGAGCTTCAACAGGATATAAGTCATATTGCGTCGCCTGTGATATTGAAAGTTAGTTTTTTGGTTTATTTGGATTAAGGACGCGTCAACCGTTAGGTCACAATGCACCACTCTAGCTAAGGGGGGGAGGGAGGAGGGGCCCATGCTGGTGAGAACCAGCCACGGGTAAGGGGAGGAAGGGGGGTTTCTCACGTCGCGGTCGTCATCGTCTTTGTCATCGTTCGTTGTGTCATTGTCATCGTCGTCGGGGGGTCGTCAAGGGAAGGGGGCAAGGTCCCCGACGACGATTGCCAGAGCTCGCCTCTAGTTTGGGGATCAGAACGACGACGTGAGAAACTAAGGCACTTTAACAGTTAAGTTAAATATTGCGCAGTCTGTGATATTGTAAGTAAATGAATATAGATGGTTGTGTGTTTGATGACTTCAAAGAATTCTTAGTTTTAGAAAAATATGATAGCGTTTGTGATGTGCTTTAAGAATCGCGTCAACCGTTAGGTCACAATGCACCACTCTAGCTAAGGGGGGGGGAGGAGGGGCCCATGTGCTCAGAACCAGCCACGGGTCAGGGGAGGAAGGGGGGGGGGGGTTCTCACACTCGCGGTCTTCATCGTTCGTTGTATCATTGTCATCGTCGTCGGGGAGGTCGTCAAGGGAAAGGGGTTATGTCCCCGACGACGATTGCCAAAGCTCGTCTCTAGTTCTCTTGTTAGCTAATGTTTGCGAGATGGACTTTGTCTCTATTGTCGCCTTGTACGATTAGCAGAGCCGTACTCTGGGTCAATTCTACCCCGGGCCCAAACGGGGGTTAGAATAAGAATAAATTCCACAGAGGATCAATTTAGAAATAATTTCGCACTGCGAAAACTTTTAAACAAAAAAACTCTCTCCTGCATTGTAAATCCTGGGTGCAACGAGTCACAGCCTTGCATGGACCTTACGAGGCGTCGCATACAGCACACAGCCTTCTAAATAACTCTCTCCTCTCTTCAGCCGGCTGTGGAATACCTCCCGGGAGTTCGGACGCGTGAAATGCACCAAACTGACAGACAAACGACTAGTTTGTGTTGTTGCAGCCACTGATTCTCGTTCAGAATATGTCGCAATGTACGGAACGTTTAAAGAACGATGAAAATAATGAAGTATCCACTCTCTTTGTGGTGCAATTTCTTTCGTTCCGAAGCGCAATTCACAAGTTTGAGATTTAAGTGGTTTTATTCTGCATGTGTGGATTTTTATTGGCCAAAAAGTTCACAGCTTGCAAAGAAAAACAATGTGCTGCCTAGATAATATAAAGATAGACAACCTCAATGCTATTTGTGGTGGGTACACACATGCATAGCACAAGCGAGTGCGTGTATACGATTTTATATCATGTTTGCAGCAACAAGCTGTGATTTACTGTATTTTCTTGCTCGTCGGCGCCACCAGTTGATAGTTTGAGCAATGTCTACATGCTTCCTAGCTACGTGAAGTTGGAAATTGCCAATCTTAAACCTGGACGCGGTTTGGAAACACTCACGACGTGAGAGAAACTAGAGCGCTTCAATCGGTTTGGTCATATTGCACCGCCTATGATATTGTTTATGGTGTATAAAAAAAAATGTATTTATGTATTAAAAATTTATTTTTGTTAAGGGCGCGTCAACCGTGAGGTCATAATGCGCCACTCTAGCCTAGGGGATATGGAGAGGAGGGGCCCATGCTGGTCAGAACCTGCCACGGGTAGGACCTAAGTCATAACTAATGTTCAGTGGGGAACATTTAATTTAAAGGTGACCAAGCCAACCCTGTGCGCGCCGACACAATCAACAAGAGACCGGCATATTTATGTTGGAAACACCGATCAATCAAGCTGGACACGATTTCAACCGCAGACAGCGGAAGAATCAACAAGGCTAATTCGGAACAAACTTATAGAATGTATTATGTGCCTCGTTGCTAGGACGGCTCCAAAGTCACCGTTTAGAAATTTCTAAACAAAAAACTGATAGACTTAAGTCCAAATCAGAAGTTAAAATACTTCTACCTATAACGGGAATTAAACCCTGGCTACATTGGATGAAGAGCCTCTAACCACAAGACCAAAATGTGAAACCAACTACAATATATATACGTGAGAAACTAGGGCGCTTCAACCGGTCAGGTCACTGCTCCGCCTGTGATATTGAAAGTAAGGAAATGAGTTTATGAATAGAATAGAAGAATATAATAGAATAATGCTTTATTTCCATGAAGTGGTGCATACATTGTGTACAACACAGTTGACCCTTAATTAAGATAATTAAAGTACATCTTGTAGTTATAGGGTACATGGAAACGGTAGGGCCTAATATTTACAAATTAATGGGATAGTTATACCTCCACTATTTTTCTTATGATTACAATTCAACCTAGGTGGTCGCACTAAATTTAAGGGTTTCTGCTTTGACCTGATATACCCCTTAATACGACGACGTGAAAAAACTAGGGCGTTTAAAACCCGGTAGGTCATTTTGCGCGCCTGTCACTTTGAAAGTTATGGTAAATTTAATGTGTTTTTGATGATCTTTCTTTTCTAATTTTAAAATATTAATTAAAATTAATCGCAGGTTTGGTGGAGGTCCCGGGAGGAATTTTAAGTTTATTGAATTTTATTATTTTAAGGGCGCGCAACCGCCCATGTCATATTGCGCCTCCTGCGTAAGTATTTTGTTATTTAAATTTAATAACAAAAATTTTTTTTTCAAAAGGGAGGAAGAAGGGGCTACGCGGGGGGACGCGGGGTGAACAGGCCGTGCTGGTCAAAACACCCACGGGTAGAGGGGGGAAAAGGGGTTCTCAGTCTGGTTGTCGTTTTCTTTGGGGTTCATTGTCATCGTGCCGGGGGGGTCGTAAAGGGGGAAGGGGGCAAAGGCCCCTACGACGTTTGGGCCAGTTTTTTTTTGGTTTATGGTTTAAGACGCGTAAACCCGTAAGGTCATAATGCCCCACTCTACCCCTAAGGGGGGTGGGGGGAGGAGGACCCCATGGGGTAGAACCAGCCAGGGTAAGGGGATGAAAAGGGGGAGTACTGTTTTCGAGATCGTTTTTAAACCAGCAGAGCCCCAAATTCTTTTTCATCAAATCACTCACAGTACTTTTTTTTTTATGTGGGAAACTGTTATAGGTGCAATTAGCCCCCTTTAGGTGAACTAGGTAAGTCGGATACAAATTGTGAAGGGAGTCCGAGGGCTTTTTTAGGGACTCAATCCCCGCATTCGCCTTTAAACGAGGAAAAACCCGGAAAAAAAAAACCTTCATCAGGATTTCCGTTTCGACGGGATTCGAACCGGGACCTCCCGATTTAGAGTCGAGCGCTTACGCCCGAGCCAACCCCCGTCGGTTCCAGTAAAAATAATAAATTCTTACCCGTGAGTCCGTGGAATATCGTTCCTCCGGTCCCCGGCGAGTCCGTTGTGGGAGGGCCGGGACGAGGGGAGGAACCCGGGGGGGTTGAACCCCCCAGGGGCTGGGGGGGGACCCGGGTGACAGGGGAGCGGCCCGGACGGGGGGGCCCCCCGTTGGGGCCGTAGTGGGGGGCCGACCAGCACGGTCACCCCGGCCCGGGTAGGGGGGAAAATCTCGTATCCACGCCGAGGGGGAACAGACAACGGAATTTGATATTTTCACGAACACTTGAGAAAAAAAGGGGAAGGTATATTGCGCCGCCTGTGATGTTGAAAGTTAATGGAATTGTGATGTGTTTAATTTAAAAAAAAAAAATTATTTTGGGGTTTTGGAAGCGTCAACCGTGAGGCCATAATGCACCACTGTGTTATGATTAATTTTTACTATGTTTTTTAAAAGACATGCAAAAAAAGCTTTTTATTATTTTGGGTTAAAGAGGCCCAAAATCCCCACGACAATTGCCAGAACCGCTAGTTTTTGAAGAGTAAAATATCCTTTAATACCAGCCATTGCGATTTGGTAAGTCGAGAAAAATACCATCCCAATATCCATCTCGATCGGGTTCGAAACCCGGTCTCCCAATTTCCCGGTAGGCGCCTTAGTGATACCGTGATGATTGCGAGAGGCTTTGGGGCTTTCCTCGCCTTTAAAATGTTGGCAGAGCCATGCTCTGGGTCAATGCTACCACAGGCTTTTAAACGGGGGCAGTTCCGATTTAACAAGACAATTGGGAACAATATAAAAATGTGTACGTACTTAGTTGATAAAACGGCCCCAAAAAGTACCGTTTAGCACTCCTGACCCAAGAATATTGAGGATTTAAAAGTCCACACTACCATTAATATAGTAGACAAGATTGGTCCACAAACCCGTTTGTGTATATAAACGGGGGTTGGTCTTCCAGCTTTTTCTTTGGGTCGTTGTCCAGACAATCTGAAAGTAAAAGGGGAGCTACTTTAGACCAAAAGGTACTTTTTCATTCATAGTGGTCGAGGATCCCACATTGACTATACAGGCTTTTTATTCCTGAAGGGGGGGTTTTCAGTAAAAAGGCATAAAAGCATCGGTTTTCCATGCCCATTTTTCAAAAATGTAATTAAAATGGATTTTTTGGTTAATTTTTGGGTTAAGAGGCGTCAATGTTAGCACCACTTATAGTTAGGGACTGGGGGGGAAGGGCCCGTGCTGGTCAGAACAAGCCCCGAGTAAAGGGAGGAAGGCGGGGGCTCACGCGAGGTCGTCATCGTCTTTGATGTTTATGGGTCATTGTCGTCGTCTCGTCGTCGGGAAGTGTCAAGGGAAGGGAAAAAAAAAGAGCAAGGTCCCCCATGACGATTGCCAGAGCTCGCCTTATTTCGGGGAGTAATATATACTTTATATAGCTGATGTTTGCGAGGTGGACTTTTTTTCTTGAATTTCTTTTTCGATTAGAGAGCCATGCTGGGAGCAAAACTCTAAAAAAAAAAAAACCCCTTCTTAGATGGGATCACAAAAATAAAACTTTACAAATTTTACATATTCTTTGGATTAAGGCGGTCAACGTTAGGTCATAATGCGCCCCTCTGGCTGAGGGGATATGGGGAGAAGGGACGCAGTGGTCGAACCAGCCACGTGTAGGGGGGGGGAAAGAGGGTTTTTAAAGTAGTGATCGAAAAAATTCCGCACGACGTCGAACAGAAACAAAGGGCGCTTTACCCGGGAGTGATATGAGAAAGTGATAGAATGAGAATGGGGGGTATAATGATATATGGTTTTTAAGTGTATACTATTAAGATAATAAAATGAAAGTGATGATAGTAAAAAGCTAAACAAAAGTTATTTTTTTGAATGGCCGGGGATTGAAAAGATTAGAGTTCTCAAGTAACAAGACAAGGTCGTCATCAAAGACACCGTGTTCTAAAACTTTTTTTTCAACCCGAAACAGGAATTACCATCGTTATAATTACTCATAAAGTACCTGCTAGTGATATCAAATACGGAACAAAATTTAATTAGGCTCGGGTTGTAATATCAACATAATGAACTTCACTGTTGTTTTAAATGGTGCCTTTGAAGGATAATTAAACAGAGTGATCAAATTTCAAACGTATCATCAAGGTACCGAGGCGTTTTTTTGTTTTTTGTTTATTTGGATTAAGGACGCGTCAACCGTTAGGTCATAATGCACCACTCTAGCCTAAGGGGGGGTGGGGAGGAGGGCTTTTTTTTGGTTTATTTGGATTAAGGACGCGTCAACCGTTAGGTCATAATGCACCACTCTAGCCTAAGGGGGGTGGGGAGGAGGAGCCCATGCTGGTCAGAACCAGCCACGGGTAAGGGGAGGAAGGGGGGTTTCTCACGTCGCGGTCGTCATCGTCTTTGTCATCGTTCGTTGGGTCATTGTCATCGTCGTCGGGAGGTCGTCAAGGTAAGGGGGAAGGTCCCTGACGACGATTGCCAGAGCTCGCCTCTATTTTCGGGGATTTAAGTACTACCCTTCATGCTAGCTGATGTTTGCGAGGTGGACTTTTTCTCTTGAATCTCCTTTTACGATTAGCAGAGCCATGCTCTGGGCCAATTCTACCCCGGGCCCAGACGGGGGTGGGCCAATGCTGGTACCGATTTATGACAACGACGTGATAACCTAGGGCGCTTCAACCGGTTAGGTTAAGTTGCCTAGGGGATGCGGAGAGGTGCGAAGTGTCGGCACTCACCTTCACTGTGCCCGGCCGAGGGGTGGTAGTGGAGCGCGTTGCCATTGACAACGTCTGCGGGGGTCTGGTCGGAGAGCTCACTGGTGGTCGTTGTGACGGTCGGCCGCTTCCGACCCAGGTAACCCTTCTTGAACAGCACGTCTTGTCGAGGCGTCGTTATCTTGGTATACTCCTCTGCAACAACCGAGAACACAGAATTAGTTCAGACCGGGACAAAACACGTGAGAAACCAGTTTTAGATTAATTTATTTGGTTTAAGGACGCGTCAACCGTTAGGTCATAATGCACCACTCTTACCTAGGGGAGGGCAGTCATGGGGAGGAACGCGTTCCTAGTAAACGCGTTCCCTTTTCAGGAACTTTTGTGGGAACGCGTTCCTTTTCTTAGATCAGGAACTTGTAACGTCAAAGTTACTATTTCGAGGGAACTTGGTACGAATTTAACGTCCCTTTTGAGGAACGAGGAACGTGTCAGTTCCTTTTTAGGTAGAAAGTAACATGTAGGTCAGAACCAGCCACGGGAAAGGGAAAGAAAAGGGGGTTCTCACGTCGCGGTCGTCATTGTCGTTATCGTCGTCGAGAGGTCGTCAAGGGAAGGGGGCAAGGTCCCCGGTGACGATTGCCAGAGCTCGCTTCTAGTTTCGGGGAGTAATTATATACTCCGCTCTTACTAGCTGAAGTTTGCGAGATGGACTTTTTCTCTTGAATCGCCTTTTACGATTAGCAGAGCCATGCTCTGGGCCAATTCTACCCCGGGCCAGACCTCGAACCCGAAATGAAGCATCAGAACGACGACGTGAGAAACTAGGGCGCTTTAACCGGTTAGGTCATATTGCGTCGCCTGTGATAATGAAAGTTGATGAGATGAGTTATAATGGTGTTTGATGATTAGATTGTTTTCTATGTGTGTAATATAAAAAAATGATGATATAGCAAAACAAAAATTATTTATGGAATCAAATAAATAAACTAAAGAGAAGAGTGTGACGTGAATTAAATTTTGTTAAATAGATTACTTGAGATGAGAAATTTAGTAAGTTTGTCCCCGTTATCAAATGATAGAAGTTCTTCATATGATTGGGAGACGACGACGACGTGAGAAACTAGGGCGCTTCAACCGGTTAGGTCATATTGCGCCGCCTGTGAATGAAAGTAAATTAGAAGAGTTAATGCAGGTATGTTTGATGATTAGATTGTTTTCTAAGTGTATAAATAACAAAATAAATTGAAGATGAAGAAAGTAATAGCAAAATAAAAGTTATGTATGTAAATGAAAAGAAAGAAAAGAAAGAAATGTGTATGAAGTTAATTAAAGTTTTTTAAATAGATTACTTTGGATGAGAAATTTGGAAAGTTTGTCGCCGTTATCATATGATAGAAGTTCTTCATATGATTGGGAGAGATCAAATTGCATGCGCAAGGCATCATATTTGGTACATTCTGCTAGCATATGATGTACGGTTAAAGGTACATCACATGTGTCACATATGGGAATAACCTTTTCTCTGGTTAAGAGATATCCGTGTGTTAGGCGGTGTGTGCCCTATACGAAGTCTAGACAATACCACCTCTTCTCTACGTGAGAATCGAGACGTAGGTGGATGACGGAGAGGAATGGGGGGTTCTCACGTCGCGGTCATCATCGTTATAGTCTTTGTCATTGTTCGTTGTGTCAATTATCATCGTCGCCGAGGAGGTCGTCAAAGAAAGGGGAAGTGTCGCCGACGACTATTGCCAGAGCTCGCCTCTAGTTTCGGGGATTATTATCCTCCCCTCTCACTAGCTGATGTTTGCGAGGTGGAATTTTTCTCATATTTCGTCTTTTAGATTAGCAGAGCATGCTCTGGGCTTAATTCTACCCCGGGCCCAGACGGGGGCCTCTGTATCGTAAAAATCGTAACTTTACAATATAACACATGTATTCGTTGAAACAGTAACGTAAAACCATAAATATTTTATAAAGGTTAATTGGGTTGAGAAAAGAAAACTTTTTTACCCATTTCAAACCAGTGAAAAAGTATTGTTGTTGTTTATAAGGTTTAAGGGCGCGTCAACCGTTAGGTCATATTGCGCCTCCTGTGATAATGTAGTTTATTAGTAAGTTTATAACTTATATTTCAAGGGGAACTAAGGGGGACGCGGGGCGGATTCGG
>JAMZAV010009478.1:0-24228 GCA_024449915.1 Sweltsa coloradensis | reverse complement strand
AAGGATAGCAACCCAATTTTAAAAAGGTTGTAAACAGAATTACCATTATTAAAAATGGCTTTAAATTTTCATTATTCCATCCTCTTAACAACAAGCTTTCGAAACAATCACCTTCCCGAATTAAATCTCGCGATATTGTAGATCAAAGTTACCGCATACCACTACTTTGAAAGAAGTCGAAGCGCCTGAAAGACTTGGCAACGCTGCGTGACGTAGCGCCTAGGCTGGGAGGTAGGCCTACAGCACAAGGAAAATGCTCGCGGAGTAATCCGAGAACATAATTGACTGGCATGATAAAACACCTGTAGGCACTGGTCGTTTTATATTATTGTTATATTATTACGAGAAAATAGACCACCAAATTGAGATTGTTGAGAATTGACTTTATAGCCTAGCCCTAGCCAAACGTTGAGGGAAGAATGTCTTCGTGTTTGAGTACATTTTCAACGAAAAGTTATAAAAATCATACTTGTCATAGATAAGAAGTGAACAATAATGATGGGATGAGTAAAAAAACGTAAAAAATGTTTTCTCGATTGGGACTCTTAACTGGTGACCTTTCGCGTGCTAGGCGAGTAAGCAACTACCCAAACGCCAACCCATTCAGGACCTTCCCCCCTTAATAAACAATCAAGTTACGTTTATGTCATCATACTGCCTCGGCAAACAACTCACCATCTCACGCTCTAAAACTGTTTATCTTTACTTTCACACCCCTTATAAGATCCCTACTGCCAGTCCCCTTGTTTGTCTTGACTCTGATACTATCCCCCGTGCTCACACAGTCAAAGTCCTAGGCCTTGCACTAACTGATAATCTAGACTGGTCCATCCATGTAAACCACGTTACCAGCAAAATATTATCTGGTTGCTACTCAATCAGAAAGCGAAAACAAATAGTTCACCCCCAAATTCTATTGCTAGTTTACTTTGCCCACATTCACTCTCACTTATCATATGGCCTGCTATTTTGGGGAGCTTCCCCCCATGCAAACAGAATATTCATTCTCCAAAAGAGAGCGATACGTATCATAGCTGGTGTCTCCAGAAAACACTCATGTAGAGAACTTTTCAAGAAACTTGGTATTCTTACTCTAGCATGTACCCTCATCCAATCAGCCGCATTATTTGTTCGCACCAACAGTAACCTCTTCCATCTTAACGCTTCTGTGCACTCCCATAACACTAGAGCCAACCTTCACATACACAGGCCCTCCCACAACCTGCGCCTCTTTTGCGCCTCTTTCCTTCGGCCTTAAGTTGAAATCATATCTTACAGCAAACAGCTTTTACTCTCCATGTAAATATTTGCAGTTAATTCATTTTATCATTAAAATATTTACAAATTATCTAGAGTTTAGCCACAAACAAGCAATGCAATTGTTTAAATTTTCTTCTTTTTTCAAATGTTCGCTTAGCTGAAATGTTGTAACAAACCTTTATATATTAATATTAGGGATGTCAACGATAATCGCATATCGATAATTATCGATAATATCGATTATCGATATTATCGCGATATGAGTTGCTGCATCGCGATTATCGTACGATATTAATTCCTAGCGATAATCGCGATATTATCGGGCATCTGCTGCTTCAAATTGAATTTAGCGCCAACGGATGTGTTGATTCTTCAGTTATCACGTGTTGTTGCATCCCCCCAATCACGTAAACTTCTCTACTGCGCATTGCGCAATGGCAGGCGTCAGCTGGCTGTTGCCTAGCAACGACGGGCCTGCCCTCGATGGGCCCGCCCCCCGCCGACCGCTCGAAGCTAGCCTCTCTCTCTCACACGCTGTCTCGTGGTAGGGGTATCGATCGAGTGGCCGGTTGGCCGCTCCGCCAACCAATAGCCATGCTAGTACAGTGAAGGCGCGCAATTCAAATAGACGCACTGCGAGAAACGTGTTTTATATACGCCGATATATCGTGATATGACTGAAGCGACTATATCGGCGCGATATTTTTTGTCCACGATATTATCGCGATTAATCGCGATATTAATTTTATTTCAGCGCGATTATCGATATGAAATTTTATATCGTTTGACATCCCTAATTAATATTATATAATGTGCTTACACGCTTCCTTTGATTGTGCATGTATTAGACACATTCTACTGTACATCATTGCTGTTTTCTGTGCCATCAGCAATTCTTATCACAATATCACATCAATTATTGCTTTATTTATATCCAAATTTTCTTTATTCTATATGAGTTCTTAATCTAGTAGGACATACTATCTGTCTATGCAGGGAGACATAATACGAAATGTAAAAGAGTAAAAATAAATTGTTGCCGGAGGTTGGCGTTAGGAGCAGTAGAGTTTAGGAATGAATGTTGTTGTTTAGGAAGCCGCACTCACCTTAAAGTCACTTGTTGGTCAAGGCACAGCACAGCTCGGCTTGGTTGGTTCCGTTGTCTTGACTTTTCCACTAATAATAATTTTAAACTTATAAACACACGATGTGGTCTACACACCACTGTAGCTCGGCAGTGAATGGGGCGCCTGCCTAGGGCGAATGACGCGAACTTGAACTAACTCACATGATATTAATGACGTAGTTGTCGGACTGGTTTGTACTACAGTTTATATTTGCAGTGCGGCGTAAGGATATGGAAGGGAGGAAAATAGATTCAAATTCTAATCCTAAACATACCCCCACCGAACTCCAAAAAAATAATGGAAGAAAGATAAGATTTCTAACCAAGGTAAGTCTATTTCGAAATATAAAAGAATAAAAACGTCTCAAGGGCTGGGTTCACTCTACGGCTGGTAGTGGACATAGCTTCACTACCTGTCCGGTACTGTTCCCTGAGATGTGCGAACGGTGGCGACTCGTACCACTTGGTCCGATCCAGGATGGACCTCGATTACTCCCCCCAGTTTTCCATTTCAATGGTGGAGATTTTCCGTCATTGATGATGACGAGATCGTTAGGTTTCAAATTTGGTTTGGACAAGGACCATTTCTGATGTTGTTGCAGAGTATGCAGATATTCTGTCTTCCATTTGTTCCAAAATTGTTGGGACGCCTTCTGGATCAGTTGCCAACGAGACAGTCTATTCAATGGAATATCATCAACAATCTCTTCTGGAAGCAAAACTAGTGGAGCTCCGATAAGAAAATGACCCGGAGTCAGCGTATCGAACTCATTGGCATCCGGTGACAGATCAAACAAGGGCCTCGAATTTAGAATAGCTTCTTTTTTGCTAAGCAAAGTTGTGAGCTCTTCGAACGTAAGAGCTTGTTCACCTACTACACGGCGCAAGTGATACTTCACTGAGCGTACTCCAGCCTCCCATAACCCACCAAAGTGAGGCGCGGAAGGGGGGTTGAAGTGCCATAGGATGCCTCTAGCAGCAGTTGCGTTAGTGATCTGTTTTGATTCGTCATGCAGATATTTAGATATTCCCAGCAAATATCTATTGGCTCCGACAAAGTTAGTGCCGCAGTCCGAGTATATGGCAGTGCATAACCCACGTCTAGCGACAAATCGGTCCAGAGCAGCAAGAAAAGCAGGAGTTGATAAGTCAGAAACAACTTCTAAATGCACTGCCTTCGTTGCCATGCAAACAAAGAGACACATGTAGGCCTTGGATATCTTAGCATTCCTTCTCTTACTCTCTTTAATGCCAAATGGGCCAGCAAAATCAACTCCCACGTTCAAAAATGGACGTCCTTGTTCCACTCTCGAAGCTGGAAGATCTCCCCATGAGAGGCTGGGAGTGGGAGGCCCTCATCTTGTGGCATATGACACACTTTGATAGTCTTGGGGCGAATAACTCGGTGAGCTGCAAGTACCCAGAAGGGGCGTTGTAACACACTTTGCAAAGCTCGTGGTCCGATATGCAGGTATGAGCGATGGTAATGGTCGATTATGAGGTTTGTCAAATGGTTCTTCCACGGCAGCAGCAAGGGATGCCGGGATTTGTAGGGTAAAGATGCATTCCGCAGTCGACCTCCTACTCGAATCAAACCTGATGGATCGATGAAGGGATTTATTCGCTGCAAAGAAGGAGAGCACGGTAACTTCTTTGCTAACAACTGGAAATCTTTGCCGAAATGATCTTGCTGAACTTGTTAATCCATAGTTGGGATGCTTTGCGTAGCTCGGTTAGCGTCAACGTTCCGTGCAAACGCAAACTAACTGATGATTGTGTGTTCCTTGCAAATCTTAAACACCAAGCTGTAACACGTTGGAGGTTAGTCAAAGTGGAGAATCTCTCCAAAACATCGGACGCAATGGGTGCATTCGTCGTTACCAACATGTTGAATGAAGTTTTTGACTTCGGGAATGTCGCAAGGCTGTAGGCATGGTACAGTTGCAATGGGCCATTCTTCTTTTTTGGGACGACAACCATATTGGACCCCCCACCACAAGGGATGAGTGAGTAGCTGTTTTGGAGTTAGCCCTCTGCTGGCGCAGTCAGCTGGGTTATGATGTGTTGAAACATAATTCCATATTGACGGCTCGGTTGCCTCAAGGATCTGGACGACACGGTTAGACACGAATGGTTTCAGCTTAAATGGGGGTTTACGAAGCCACGCCAAGACTGTGGCCGAATCGCAGAAAGCATAGATACCGATACAATTAATCTTGATGCTGAGTATGGGCATGGCATACTGCAACAATTTTGAGAGGAGCACGGCTCCGCACAATTCCAGGCGAGGAATTGAAAGAGTTTTCAATGGCGCTACCTTTGATTTTCCCATTAGCAAGCTTACATTAGTGTTGAAATGAGAATCACATGTGTGAAGGTAGATCACTGCAGAGTAACCTTGTTCCGAGGCATCGCAGAATCCAACTAGGTTGGCTTTTACGTTCGTGGACGAAAATATGAAACGTTCGATTCTTAGTTTTGCTAATTCGTCGAGTTGGTTTGCAAACACCATCCACTGGTCGTGAATCGCTTGAGGTATAGGATCGTCCCAACCGAGCCCAAGGGACCACAATTTTTGGATAATGCATTTGGCAGTGAAGACTGCTGGTGTGACACAACCCAGTGGATCATAGATGCGTGCGAGTACGGACAGTAATGCTCGTTTGGTGTGAACGTCATTTTTCATAGAAACGTTGTATGAAAATGCGTCCGCCTGTGCACCCCAGTGGATGCCTAGAATTTTCACAACTGAATCGTCAGGAGAAGTCAATGCAAGATAAACCTCCCTGTCTATCAGTGGGACATCATCAAGAATTTCCGGGCAGTTGCTGCTCCATTTCCGCAGTTGGAAACCGCCTGGCTTGAGGAGATCAATAAGTTGATTTTTAAGGAAGAGCGCCTCTTGAATTGAATCTGCTCCAGTCAATAAATCATCAACATAGATGTCCTCTTGAAGGATCTTTGCTGCATCCGGATACTTTGCACCTTCATCCGAGCTAGCTGATGAAGTGTTCTTATAGCCAACCAAGGGGCAGATGAGACTCCGTAGGTAACGGTTTTCAATTCGAAACGCTTTATGAGGGAGTCAGATGAACTCCTCCATAAAATATGTTGGAACAGCCTGTGCTCTGGTAAAACAAAGATTTGCCGATACATCTTGCAAATGTCAGCCGAGAATACAACCGGGTGCATTCGGAATTTGAGAATAACATCTGTTATATCGGCTTGAAGCTTTGGTCCTGTATGGAGGATATCGTTGAGCGATCTGTTGCATGAAGCTTTAGCAGATGCGTCAAATACAACACGTAGCTTAGTGGTAGAACTTGACAACTTGAGAACGGGATGATGAGGAATAACAAACTGCGACGAATTAGAAGAAGAAGACACCTCTTCCATGTGTCCCAGCTCTTCATACTCCCTCATGAACTCTGCATAAGGTTTCTGAAGTTCAGGTTTTCGAGTAAGACGACGTTCAAGTTGCTGGAAGCGAGAGAGTGCCCGTGGATAGGAATCGCCTAGTGTAGGTGCATCTTCTTAAACGGCAAGGGAACCACATACCGTCCAGTGTTATCACGATAATGACATTTAGTAAACAACTCTTCACAATAAATGTCAGCAGGGTCAACGGCTATCTTGGCTTGTGGAGGTTCTTCAACTTCCCACAACCTCCTCATGTTGAACTCAAGTGAAGAATCAACTGAGGCTAGCAACGTGGAGACAGTGGAAGGCGATCTCGATGGAGAGTCCATCCTACCCATGATTACCCAGCCGTAAATACTAAGAATGGCTGAAGGATACCCACTAACCTTGGGACAATGAAAACCTCCGGATATAAGTCGGCACCAAGAAGAAATCAATAGGTCCGGGAAGATTGAATTGTGGATCAGCCAAAATTAAATGTTTAAATTGGGCGCAGGAAGAAAGGAACTGAATAACAGGTATGTTCGAGGTAATGGTAGAGAGAACGATAGCATCTGTCATCAATCTAGGCCCTAGGGTGATCCGAATCTCTAGGCTTCATTGTACAACTGACAACTCCCGTGGTTTGGACACAAGTCTGACTTAGACCAGCAATGTAACTAGGTGAACAAGAAACAGGCAGCCCAAGACGTTTAGCACAACTTTAGGTGATGAAAGACGACTGAGCTCCTGAATCAATAAGAACTCTTACCAATTGGTATGAACCAAAATCGTCCTTGCAGTGAACAACAGCTGTACCTAACAACACAGGGGTGGAGGCTACCGGAGTGGCGAGGGCATGGCACGATGTACTCGTCGAGGTTGATGACCTCCCTGTGTCAGAACTTGAAGGTGATACAACATTTGGGTCATGTTGTGTTTGGCTACTAGAATGCAGTAGCGTGTTATGACGATAGTTGCATTGTAAACACGACGTGTTTGAAGGACATTGCGTTAACATATGCGTGTTTTTTAAGCAATTGAAACATAAACGTAAAGATCGCACTCGATCGTGGCGTCGACTAGGATCAAGAGCTAAAAACTCAGGACATTTATAGATAGAATGTTGTTGCTTGCAGCACGGGCAAGATTTGGTAGTGGGTTGAACAGCCGCCACGAATGAACGACCGTGAACAACTTTATTATCAAATGAATGTGATGGCCGGCTAGATTGCGTAGGCTTCACAGAGGGAGACTTATAGGAAGTCTTGTCAATGTTACATAGTTCAAGGACTTTAACATGACCTTGAATAAACTTCATCAAACTGTCATAACTTGGTATGTCCGTCAATTGCAATTGCATCTCAAACAGCTTCCGAGTTGGTCGGTCCAAGTTGTGTAATGCTATGTATAATAACACAAAGTCACCTAAGTCAGGAATGTTTAGGTGACGAAGGGCTACGACGCACTCTTGAAAAGTTTCTAGAAATGAGTTTAGTCCGATAAAGACTCAGACGTGAGTGCTTAAACTCAACATTTTTTCTAGATATTTAGTGGCAAGGACTCGTTTGTTGTGGTTTTTCTCTATTAGAGCTTGCCAAACAATTACGTAATTAGCATCTTTAAAAAGGCAGACTCAATACAATGCTTGTAGCCGGTCCGCTTACTAACGTGATAAGGTATTGGAATCGCTCTATGTTCGTAAGTGACTCATTGTCATGGATTAAACAGCGATAAGTATCGTAAAATGACACCCGATGTTGATAGCTGCCATCAAACGTAGGAATATTTATTTTGGGTAAACGAGGGTGTGCCTGGCATCCCTAGCTGATGTTGCAGTTTCCGTAGTCTTAAGTGACTCTGCAAATGCCTTTACCTCATAATAAATATCGTCGAATGATTCTAAGACTTTTGAGTCAACAACAGTCTCAGAATCAAGAAGTAATTGAGTTTCAACGATTTTTGCGTGGATTTTTGGGGAATCTTCGGAAATGTTATCGATGTGTTCAAATCTCACTTTGAAGGTTGTTACTTTGGCTGCGTTTCCTGGTATTTCCTTAGTTAGGTCAAAGAGCGTTTGAAGCTTACGGATTCTCGTTGTTTACGTACATCGAGACTGGCTAATTTATTTTCAAGTTTAGTTTTGAGTGCTTTCTCGGCCATAGTTAAAAGTGACAGGACAACTTACGTAGGACACTAAATACAAAACAAAAGCGATAGCCCTGGCGCTAGATCGCCTATCAAAAAGAGTGGAATAGAATCAAGACAAAAAATTAACAAAACCCAAATCAAATGCTAGACTTACGAACTGATCGGGCCTACGGAGGACCAGAACTATGTCTATGCAGGAGACATAATACGAAATGTAAAAGAGTAAAAAAAAATTGTCGCCGGAGGTTGGCGTTAGGAGCAGGAGAGTTTAGGAATGAATGTGTTGTTTAGGAAGCCGCATCACCTTAAAGTCACTTGTTGGTCAAGGCACAGCACAGCTCGGCTTGGTTGGTTCCATTGTCTTGACTTTTCCACTAAATAATTTTAAACTTATAAACACACGATGTGGTCTACACACCACTGTAGCTCGGCAGTGAATGGGGCGCCTGCCTAGGGCGAATGACGCGAACTTGAACTAACTCACATGATTTAATGACGTAGTTGTCGGACTGGTTTGTACTACAGTTTTATATTTGCAGTGCGGCGTAATGATATGGAAGGGAGGAAAATAGATTCAAAATTCTAATCCTAAACACTATCATTTTGCATCTAGTATCTACTCTACTTTAACATAAATACTGTGTAGGCATACTATATTATTATTAACCTATCAATCATCATATATATATATATCCATATCAACCATATAAATCTCAATTATTGCTTTATATCCAACTATTCTTTCTTCTAACACTGCGTATATCATTATTATTATCACTTATATTATTTTTTATAGACTAGGGGCTATTCACTTTCTCTGCAAAGAGTTATGCTTGTACACTGTACTAGTCTAAGTGAATAAAAATATATATCTATCTATCTATCTATCTATCTATCTATCTATCTATCTATCTATCTATCTATAAACCTTTGGGCCAGCAGCAAATACAATGTACATCCGGTCCAGAGCGATACTTTTGCAGCCCAGCAGATATGCACGCGGACTCAAAACGAGCATAAAAGTTTAGGAGACTTTTAATACTTTTAAAGCCTACTGCCAATATTTCTTGAATGTAATTGACGTCTGTACATAGCATGTGTACGCAATTACTGTTTACTTTGGTATGAAACATTTTCAAGGTGGCAGTTCTCTCGACGCATCCACTCCATCAGAATGGGAAGGCGGAGTCTGTGCCATGTTGTCAAGTCAAATGCCAGGTTGGCCAAACTCTCAAGAAGAAGTATCCAACTATCACATATCGTATATTTATTGTTTATAATTTCATGAAACTGAAAGCCAATCATATTGTATGTTTAATGTTTAACGAACACAGCATTATTTCGTCCATAGGCCCATTATTAGCCTAATTTAGTGATTAACGTGTTACTTTGTTGAAACGTTTCGATTTCCGAGGTTGGCAAATACTTTACTAGTCAGTTGCAACTGTACCAATAAGAGATGCAAATAAATATGTTTTCCTAAAATGTAACAATTAAAAATAAATTAATACTTACAGTAGTAAAATAAATTACAGTTGCAAAATTATCTGATATAAAACATACCAATTGTAGGCCCTATCAGTTGTAGCTGAATAATAATATTATACTCTTGAGTCCGCTGGTACACTCGCTCGAGCCACTTTAAGACTAAAGAATAATTTATCGAATATAGCTGCAAATAGTTTCTTGTGAGATGGGCAAAAAAAAGGTTTAGGTAAAGATTTTTTAAATTCCCCCACCCAGGGTGGAGGCGGGAACAGCGTTAAATCATCCACTACCCAACTTTCGCGTGAGGAGTTGTGTTACACACGGCTTGTATTAAGCTGCTCCGTCTAATGGTAACTACAGTCGCGTTCAAATAATAAATCACCAATATCATTTATCAACCTTACGCCACTATTCATGCATGCTACTTATCATTGATTGTCACCTGACTTGTGAACCAGCTACTGCTGTAACTTATATTTTATATTATGAGACTTCTAAACAAACCAATTTACTAGCATTAAACGGTCTACATTTTATTGATGTGTTAGTTATTAAAGATCATTACATGAATCACATTTCAAATTAAATATTAAATACTATTAGATGTAAAATAAAACATACCAGAGTTGTCAGTTATAAGTGTAAGTGTGCATGTAGCAGCAAACCTATGATAGTAACATAACGCGCAAGCCACTCCAAAAATAGTTATGCAATTCCCATTTGCATTATTTTAATAGGCGTATGCTCGTAGCCGGGACCACGCGATAAGGATGGGAGGGCCAATTTCAAGTGGAGGCGCCATCAGGAACGCCGACAGAGGGAAGCGCCTCAAGAGGACCGCGAGAGCTTCGCTCACATCGCCGGCAGCCCGAGGGTCCTTGAAAGGTGCGCGTGCAGCACAGGCGGTCTGCAGGCCCTCGAACATTTTGTGCACCTCGGCGACGGGCAGAAGACCCTCGATCCCCTCTCGAGAGCGGTGCGAATCGTGAGAACCAGGAGGGAGATGAGCACCGCCTGGCTCTCCCAACAACTTGAGGCTCGTGAGTGTCATGCAATACAAGAGCATCTCGAAGCTCTTGAACTCCTTGTAGGCCTACCGAGAAGAAGCGTTGTACGGACCTTGAACTGCTCGAGGCTCGTAAGGTCCGGGGCGTGCAAGAGCTTAGCGCTGCTCTTGAAGACCACGAGGCGCGTGAGGGCCAGCGTCGCGCAGTTTTCGAGGAACTTACGGCGTGTGGATAATTAAGGAAAGTTCCTGATTTTGCTCTAATTTAGCATAAAACAACCCTCAACAAATCCACGAGAAGTACTCTCGCAAGGCGTAATATTCACTCGCAACGAGGTGGCGCGGGTAAACCGGGGTCTGGGGCAAATCCCCAGCTGCCGGAGGCAAATCCGCCAAAGGCGGAAAATTTTTGGGGTCCTGTGTTATATTTGGTGGCCTAAAACGCGATTTGAGGCGACATCTAATCTAAAAAAAACGATTAAAAGATAGTTTATATTGCAATTACTAACTCCTTACGTCACGTCATAGGAGTTTGATCCTCGGTCAATGTGAAGTAGGCCTAGGCTAGGACCGCGGCACAATGCGAGTTCAAAATAATAGGCCTAGGCTTACCACCTGCTGGATTTACGTCTATGTTTTCATGAGGATGGGCAAGGTCACTGATTTTATAATTAAAATAAACACTACTTTCGTTTATTATGATTCATAAAAACTAAATCCGAGATCGCGGAAGGCCTAGGCCCTATTGTGATTTCAACCTAGCAGCTGACGTTTGCAAGTCTGTGAGATGCTCGACAAGTTTCACAATTTCATTATTACACTTACTATCAGGAGGATGTTGCACGGGATTTAGGGTTTTCGGTGGATTATCATTTTTCTCTCCAATAACGTCAGATAAAGTTAAAAACAAAATTTAAAGAATGGTTTCCGCTCGCGTCGATTTTATGCCTAGTTTAGGCGTCTCGTCTCTTTGTTACGTGCGTTGTTGGGTAGCCTGGAACTTGACTTTTTGATACTTCGTTTTTGGCGAGTGGTTGGTAACAGGCCATGCTGCGCAGCAGGTTATGCACGGTAGTTGTATTGCAGGCGCGGCGATTCAAATGCTAGATCGTAAAAAAAGCGCGGTCACACGATAAGTTATCTGCGAGTGTCAATTTGCCATCTCGCAAGCACCAAATTTTCACTCGCAAATTGCGTTGCTGAGGGTTTGGCAAAAAAACGGTGATTATTGCCTTATTTCGCTACTTAATAATAAAACCGTCATATTTAGCATCATGTAGTGAAAAAGTCATTCACAAATTTCGGGGTCCTACCTATTGGCAGTCTTGGGGAGAAGCGCGCTACAAGTAGCGCGCTACATGTAGCATGCTACTTTTACGTGTAGCGGAGCCAGTAGCGCGCTACTTTATTAAGAGGGCATATTGCAGCAGTAGTATGCTACAATTTTTGTAGCGTTAGCGTGATATTTGCGCTACTTTTTTAGTAATGGCGCCAGCAGTCCCAGTACCACGTAAAGTCAAAATTTCGGCACTGCAAACTAACTTGTAACGCCCGCCGCGCCACGTCATGTACTCGCCGTGTAGACCGGCCCGTAATCTCGTCTCACTTGCACACCATCTCCCTCCCTCGCTCCCCGAGAGAGAGAGCGCTCGCTCTCGCGCTCTCTCTCTGCGATGTCCGAAGGATGCAAGCGAAGAAGCGATCGCCGATCTGTCACATCGTGTGAGCTGACTTTACCAAAAATATTGCAGTGATTATTAAAATTTTGTGGTGCATCTTGAGTGCTATTATCAGGGTCGTAAACAAAGATGTATCCACAATATTAGAAGTCGTATTATTGATTAAGAGCATAAGCCCCTTAATAATTACGCCAATCGTCTGAATTGCACATTAAATGAAGTGATTAGTGTCATATCCCCCTCCCTTGGGACATTCCCGGGGTATATCGCTATTTTCCCGGCCCCCAGTAGGCCTATTCTGAACCTGGCTAGAGTTGTTTGTCGCATTCTTCTGCAGTGATTCCGCAAAAAACACGTGTTGAAATGAAGAATTGCAATAGGGTTGTTGACGTTAGGCCTATAATTCTTAAAAGACTAGAGCCTAGCTAGCCTAAACGTTGAAAGAACACCTTCTATCACAATGGTACCGAAACTATGTGCTTTTTGATGATAGATCACGATGAGTTGACATAAATGGAGTTTAAAAATCATCGCGCCACGACGTCAAAAGGCTTTAAAAAGGGATAATTTGAGATCACGACACCCCCTGATTAAACATAAACATGTAGCGGAAAATAAGCGCGCTATATTTCTTGTGTAGCGCAAATGTAGCGTCGCTACATTCGAAAAAAAGTAGGGGAAAAAGTAGCAAAGTACTTTTTGGGGCAAGTAGCGTTAGCGGATAGCATGCTATTTTTTAAAAAAGTAGCGTCCCCAAGACTGCCTATTGGTAATTGAGCGAGCGTAGCGAGCGTTTTTACTTGACTCTTATGGCTCGAAGGGTCTGTTTTTTTCTGTTACTGCTTCGATACAGTCGCCACCGTTTCTCTGATCGCCCTGAAATTTTTTACACATACATACCACCTAGGCAGGTTGCTGTATAGTTTTAAAACAAAAACGACCGTTGGTTATAAAAAATAAAAAATAAAATAAAAAATTAAAAAAATAAAAATGTTCCCGATCGTTATGAAATTTGCAGGGTCAATAAGTACAATATTCTCTCCTTTTTTTCAAATTTTCAGCTAAATCGGCAAGACCTTAAAGACTTATTGGTAATCATAATTAAAAAAATGATGTTAAAAAATGAAGGGGGCAGTGAAGATAGAAAGATACACTTTAGAATGCATGACGTGAATTAGAAAAACAATGCAAAGATTTTTGGAATAGTATATAGTGTACAATGTCAATATCCAGTTAGGCCTACACTGTGTGGTTTGGGGCTTATGGGAATGCCGGTACTCGGTCATGTCGCAGTACCGGTGCTCGCTCAACAACGCGTCCAACTGAGCGTTTTCTAGTAGAGGGGGGTTTCTTCGACTCAGGGCTATCCAAACGGCCCCAAGACCAAGATCCCACTCCCGCCTAACTAAAACGCTTAGCCTGCTACCCCAAAAAATTAAAATCTTACTCTATCTCCTGATAAGTAACCAATGGATCGGTCTCCCCCAGTCCGACCTTAAATTCCCCTGAGTGGTGGCAGCTACCTCAATCATCAGTTGACGAACCCCAAAATAAAATGAAAAACCCCTCCCCCCAACACTGGTTGCAAACTAGGTGGGATGCTAATTAAGGGGTGCTTACAAAACTGTTATTTATTTATATATAAAAAAATCTCTTCAATGCATTGAAACAAGAAGTTATCAAATCAGTTATAACATAAGAATTACAATTTGGGAATGGTGAACGCAATTGGGGAGTCGAACACACAAGGCTTTGAATCACGACCTCCCACACCGAAATCCCCAGCGCTAGCAAGGCGGACAAGAACGACCACACCCTCCTCTCTTTATGACCTCTTTGAACTCCCACTTTGACAGACGGGGCACCTTGAAACTAGGTCCCGCGCATGCGGAGACTTTTTGAGGTGTGAGATCCCAGGATGAAGTCCTCGCTAAAAAGCTCACAATTGGGCCTATTTCTATAGTTTTGTACCCTTTAAGGATCGTCTGTGTCGCCGTTAGTGTTGTCCAGGTGGTCGGCGCTCAGACAGTGGACCGTTAGTTTCTTTCGTGCCCCGGAGTACAAACAGACGTTATGCGCCGGGCTCTGTGAAATGTTGGCTCAAAGTGCAGTAGCATCCTCTTTTTGCACAACGATTGAATAATGGGCTTGTTTCCTGTGAACAATGCATCGAGGCAAGAAGGCCGGTGGACCCTACAAATAGGCCGCATCGGTGCACAAACTGTGATGACATTCGTTGCACAGTGAGACAAGTCTTCTATTGTGAATTCAATATAATACTGAGCATCCGGAGTGCGTGCAATAAATTCATTTCCTGGCACAATCCTCAATTCCGCCTTATGCCCCAGCCCAGGGAGAATGTAAGGGAGGAATAGTGCTTGGTATGGTTAAAAAAAATTATTGTACTCTTTGATAGGGATCTGTACAAAGAGGTGGATGATTCCATTGAAGGCCGCCAGGTTAACTTTAGAGTTTAGACAGTTCGACATATGGTCTATTGTGAGGGGTGTCAGCAGGGTACTACTAGGCGTGAGGTGGGGTTCAATCTTTGCTAGTAAAGTCATTAATTGGGTGAGCGACAGGGTGGGAATTGACGGGGGGGATAGGGGGGACTCATCTCATAACAAATCGTGACTTATCTCGTATGGATGAGCGAAGCGAATACTTCAATTTGACTTTCTGTTGTTTTTTTGTTTTTTCACTTACGTTACCCCAAGAAAAATAGCTCAGGGGGTTTTGTTTTTTGTTAGTTTTTCTGTCTGTTTGTTCGCTCGATTCAGTGCAAACGGTATATGCGATCTTGATGAAAATTGGTAGGGACCTTCAAAATCTCGAACTTAGACTTGCTACTTTTTTGGTATAATCGAAGAAATATTTCTCATGAATATCGTACTTTACGATTTTTTTATTTTTAGTGCGATATTTCGGACATTTGGGCCAAATTCTGACCAAACGGGTGGGGCTACAACGTTCATATTTCACTGGACATTAAGGTAATGGTGATGTTTTGCTTCTGAAAGAAAAAGTTGAAAAAGTTAGCCAGAATCTAAAGAAAAACAAGCTTTTAATAAAATTTTTTTAATTTTTGCAATATTTTTGTCCCTTTTGGGGCCCAATTCTGACAAACGGGTGGGGCTACAACAATAAAATTATACATGGACTTGAGGTTATGGTGATGTTTACCTTTTGAAAGAAAAAGTTGAAAAAGTTACCCAGAATCCATAGACATAAAGCTTTTAATAATAATTTTTTAAAGGTAAAATAATACCAATTGACAGGTAATAATAGAAACTTGACAACTATCACCTACAATGCTTAGGCAGAAAAAAAAGCACTTGCAAAAGTAAAGATATCCCACGCAAACTAAAAACTTTAAAAATCCTATCCATCAAAGCGGCGGGACTTTTAGCGTTTTCCTAGTATAAATAAATAATGCCTCAATCTACACAATTCCTTTTAAAATAATACCTCAGATGGTTCTAATCCATCTCGAGGGGAATAATACCCAAAATTTTCCTCACATTGCTTCTAAGGCCATTTCGAGGGCAATAATACCCCAGAGAAATTTTGTCTCCGGCGGCTGGGGCTTTGCCCAGACCCTAGCAGTTTTAAAGCGATACTACACGGGCCATCCCCCCCTCTGCCAAGCTCTCAATTCGCACCCTGGTGGGCGAGACAAAATATTGACCCCAAACTACCCAAGGCGGTCAATGAGATAGCAGCTTCTAAATTACTGATTTCTGTTTCATGTTCATCAATGTGTTTTCCATCATACGGGAAGTGTGTCTGAACTGTGTATAGGGTGGAAGTGACCGACCATTCGTTTTGGTACGTTTTTTGGAAAACATCTTCCATATGCTTAATTTTGTTATTTAGAGATACCATCGTTGTTGCTATGGTTTTGTCTTTCTCATTTCGTAACCCCATTTCTTGATTGATTTTTATTAGGGATGTGCGAACCCAATATTTGACTTCGAACTCGAATTTGAACTTTCCAGTTAAAAAACGAACTTCGAACTTTACAAAAATTTTAAAACTGTATCAAAACTCGAACCCAATTTTAAAGGTATATCAAACCGTCATAATAGGAAAAATAGTGATAAGTCTGGCCCGGCACCTTCACCAAAAACTATGTAACTTCTTGACCGGCACCTCCACCATTAAATTTTTTAGTTTTTAAATTTGTACTGTAAACTGGGAACCTTTTTTTTGACTTGTCAAATAATATGTGACCACTTTACCACTACAAATTAGTAAAAAAAAATTTTGAACTTCAAAGTTTTTCGAAACTCGAACTTAAAAAAAGTTTGAGTTCGAATTTTGAACGTTCGCACATCCTAATTTTATATATGATATCTGTTCCCTTTAGGAGATGAACAATGCCCTTAATTTGCACGTCGACACTGTTGATGCGATAATGAATAGCCTCGTAAGTTCGGGGTGGTTGCTACCCCAAAGATAATTAAATCCTAAACCCACTATGTTAAAAAGGGGAGCAAAAGTTACTGGCTCTGTTCCTGTCTACACCTGGTACCAAATTTTGGTATAAATTTTGAATTTCCCTTTTTTGTACTTAAAAGCGTGAATTTTGGGGCAATTCTGTTTGTTCAATACAGGTTTTGATATTAGAGGTGTTGTAAAATTTTGACTGTGCCTAATATGTTGATATGGTTATTTTTCCTACTTCAGAGGAAAGATTGATGAGCCGACATACTGGATTTTTTGACGTCATTGCTATGGCCCAATGAAATCCTGCTGAAGAGATCTACTATAAGGAACATTGTTCCGACTTGGTGGGGGAAAACGTTTTATTACAGCAAGAGCAAACAGGGAAACCAGCACAATGGGAAACATAGTAAGAGGGGAGATAAAAAATAAATAAAAATATAGAAGGTATCCCTGTTAATTTGAACGAAACCCAAGTGTAGACGCGGAGTGCGAGGGTCCAAATTTTTTGGGCCCCCAAAAATCTGGTTTCTACGGTTGTAATTGTATTTGGGAACACATGAAAGGGAAAAGGGTTTCATGACGAGTGGCGGGAAAAAATACTGACTATGAGCAAAAAATTTTCCCCGTGGGCGAAAGGAATGTCCCTTTCTTATTTATAGCTGTTGTGAAGATGTCCCGTAATGGCGGGGGGGGGGGTTTTCAAGGCTGCTCATCACGTGCAAAGGGGACCTATAAAATTTTGTTTTTGAACTACTAAAGGGACATAAAATGTTTTTTTTCCTTTGAATTCTAGTAACTGGTTATCGAAGATTTTTGCCCTCTGCAAGGGCCCGGGGGCCCTATTTGGGGTGGGCGAGGTTTTGCGAACGCCAACCGGGGGAAAAACCCTGACCGATGAAAAAAAATGGGAGAAAATGGGAGAAGATGGAGAGAAGGGGGAGGGGTTACGCTACCAGGATGAAAACATGGGAGGTCAACTACGGGACGTACCTTAGGGCCCTTTTTTCCGACGGGGAGGCGAGGAAGAGAGGGGGTGGGGACCCCCTAATCTCGGGGTTTGGAAACCCCGGCTAAAGTGAGTACCAAAAAATACTAGGTGTCTTAGTACTTTTTCCCCCGGCGGGGTACATCCCGTTATTCTACAATTCCACCTCCTCACCTACCTTAAAACCCTCCGAGTTCACCCTTTGGGTTTTTCCCCGTCCCCTTGATTTCTACTTTTATCTAATTCCATGTACCCTGCTCTTTTCCATTTTTTCAATCTCGTATGCTTTTTTCTGGGTTCTTAGTTAGTAAACCTACAACTCAAAAAATATTTTTCATGTTTTCAAAAAATTTTGACTTTTAACCTTAAATTTAGAACAAATACTCCACATAATTTACTGATTTTTCTCAAAATATTCTTTAAAACTAACAAACTAACTTGTTAACTACGCCCTTTGGGGGGGGAACGAGGTTTTCCATAAAAAAGAGTTTTTTTCCAAAACCACGGGGGGGTGTGGATAGGGAAATTTGGTGGCCCTAGGCCCGGGAAAAGGGACGGGGATTTCGATAAAAATACCCCCGGCCGCGCGGACCCCGTCTTCCCCCCCGTTTTCTCAAAAATGTCCAAAAATTTTCCCCGCGAGGGGTTTTTTCGCACTTTAAGGGGGGGGAAAATTTTCTAATTTTTGCTTTTCACCCGTCACTCTGGAGGTGGGAAATCGCAGGGGGAAATAAGCGAAACCCGTTTAAAAAAAAAGTCCCGTTTTAAAACCCCGGGCCTTTCCAGTACCAAATTTTTTTTTTAAAATTTTTGGGTAAACTCTAGACTTTTGTTCTTTGGTGATTTTAAAAGTTTTTAAAGAGGAGAGAAGAGAGTGAAAAAATTGCCCCGGAAATTTCGTTAAAAACCGAAAAAAAAAAAATTCCAAAGTTTTCTTTTTTTCAGTGCTTTTTTGAAATTTTCAAAAGTCAAATTTTTAGCGGCCCCATAAAAAATTTTTCGTTTTTAACACCTTTTAGGGAGTATGTATAGAAAAAAAAATATTTTTGTGTGCCAAAAATCGAACCGTCGTAAAGGTACATGTTAATGACTCAGGGAGTCATTTTGGGACAACCCCAATTTTAAGGGGCCGAAATCGACGGTAAATATTTTTCTCGGCCCAAGTTTGATTCACAAAAATTTATCGTTTCGTCACAAAAATGATTTGGAGGCCTACCAAATTTTTTTTTTTTTTTTGAACATAGTTCGATACATATGGAAATTACAAATTTGCCAGGGGTTTTAAAAAATTTACTTCGAAAATTTTTGCACCAAACTTTTAAAAGGGGGTGGCGGGGGGGTGTAATAACCCAAGATTTAGTTGTAATTTTTGTGCTAAAAAATAAAAAATGATCAGGGAATCCGGAATGAACTTTAAACTCTTCGTTTTCACCCCTGTGGGCGAAAAATTACTTTTTAAACCGTTTTTTTACATTTTTGTGGGCCTTTTTCGGTAAATAGGCCCCCCTTGGCGGTCGAACTAAAAGGAGACATTTTTTTAAAAAAAAAAATATAATTTGACGCACGGGACATTTTTTAAGTTTCATAACAAACACTTTGGGTTTTGTTACATTGGCCGTGTTTTTCCCTTCCAACAAGCAACCCATGTAAAATTTTTTAAAGAAGAAAAGAAATTTTTTACCAACAGTTTTTTTTGGGATGCCCCGAAACGGGCCTATTTCGATTTTTGGGGTCCTACCTGTTGGGCTAATTAATTAATATGAACATCAATCTTAATAAAAAAAATTTACTCCGTCTCATTTTTTAAAAGGTTCCCCGAGCCCCGAAATTCCTTAAAAATTTAATTTTGTAATTTCAAAACGTTAAATAAATTATTATCTTTTTTTACATTTTGCATGTTTATTTTTTCGGATAATACTGAGCCCTTTTTGTAGCAAAATTTTTTTATACCCAAGTGTTGTAAGAAGATGGCAATGCTCTGCATAAAATAAAGGCCCTGAAAGGGGTTAAAAGCCTACTATCCAAATTCAAGAAAAATTTCAACCCAAATTCACCTAAAAGGTTCATGTGGAAGATAATGACATTCAAAACCCAAAAATGACCACTAGGTATTTAGAATTTGACAAGATTACAAAAGCGTTGCGTGCTAGCTTCACCGGGGTAAAAAGGGTTTTTAAAGGGGAAAAATTTTTGAGTATTTAAAAAATATAAATAAATGAAAATAAAATTAAATTTTGAAATGATTTAATTTTATAAAAATCAATAAAAACCCTACAGGGGTGGGGTTTGAAAAAAGGGGAAAACGAGGAAAACCACTGTTGAGGGCCCCCAGACTATTTTTGTGTGAGGGGGGTGGGGGGGGGGAAAATGAAAAGTCGAGTTTTTAATACTTAAAAATTTTAAATTTTGGTAAAAGTTTTAATTTTTTTTGGTTTTACGCACAGGGCCGCGTCCAAGGCATCCAAATTTGGGGACTGTTTTGATTTAAAACGCCGCAAGAACAGTTTGGGGGGGGGGGGGGGCGACGGGGGGATTTTGGAAAAAAGGGATTTAAAACATTTGATCAATTTTTTAAAGCCTTTTGGAAATTATGTTCAATCCCAGTATTTCCGTCGGGATGGGCCCAAGATGAGGGGTTTGAATGAAGGGGGGGTGGAGGGGGGAGTAAAGGGATTTTTTTTCCAAAAAAAACCCTTAAATTTTTAGTGAAATTTACAAATTTTTTTGGGGTTTTGTCTTTAAAAATTATGTCACAGGGTGCGTGCAAGCATCCCATTTTCGAGGACGTTTTGACTAACCCGCAATTTTCACAGTTTGTGGGGGGGTGGAGGGGAGGGGGGATTTTGGAAATGGAAATAATACATTTGACAAAATTTTCAAGCCCTTTGCAGAAAAATTAGTTTCTACCAGTATTTCCGTCGTGGGGCCCATGAGAGGGGGTATGGGTGGGAAAAGGGGGGGGGGGGGGTAAAATCGATTTTTTAGAATAAAAAACAGACAGGACTGCAGGACGGCTAAAAACGTTACATCAAATTTTTTCATTGGGGTTGACGGTTTGACCCAGGATTTCCGTCACCCATTTGGGGGGCCAAGGGAATTTTGGGGTTTGAATTTTTTCATTTTTAGTTTTTCGCCGAACCCAAAACGCAGCGGGCCGGGCCCAAAAAAATAAGTCAGGGTTGTCAAATTTTTGACGTGTGTAAAAAATTTTTTTGAATTTTCCAAAAAAGTGGTTGGCTTTTGGTGATAATTGGAAAACGTGGGAGGAGCTAGCGAGCGGGAAACGAAAATTCCATTTCCTAATGGAGAAAAAAATCCGGAATGTTTTTTTTCTTTTTTTTTTTTTTTTTTTTTGTATTTTTGTGCTGTTAACCGATTCCCGGGTTAAAACCCATATCCGATTGCGATGAAATTTTTTTGGAGGTCTTCGAAATCTTGAACTTTTGAAATGCCACGTTTTTAGCGCAATCGGGGAAAATTTTTTCTTTTAAAAAAAAGCAATTTTACGATTTTTTTTTATTTTTTTTAAAAAAATTCTTTGACTCAAAACCCCCACATGCTTTACCGTTGTAAAGATTTTTTCACGAACCTTTAATTTTATGAATTTAAAATATTCGTGTGAAAATTGAGCTATCGAAAAATTTTTTCTCAGAAAATTTAAATTTACGTTTTTTTTTTTTTTTAAACAATTCTTTGACTTATAACCCCTACATGCTTTTTTCTTTTGTAATGATTTTTCAAGAACCTTAATTTTATGAATTAATTTCTCGTGTTAAATTTGGCGCAATCGAATAAATTTTTCTTTGAAAATTGCAATTTTTCGATTTTTTTTTTTTAAAAATTTCGATGAATTTAAAAAAAATTTAAATAATTTTATTTAATTTTTTAATTTAAAAAAAAATCTTCACTAAGTAATGATTTTTTTCAAGGAAAACAGAAAATCCGGTAACACATGGGAGCTCAATGCACCAATTACGCTCATCCAACAACGCGGGGACTTAAGCGTTTCCCTAGTAAAATACATTCTTTTCGCCATAACTCGGGAGTTTTTTCCGTTCCGGGCCTCTTGGACTTTTCGGAACCGGACTGACGGGCTAATTTTTGCGATCCCGGAAAAGCGTCCCGGAATTGGCGTACGGAAAAAAAAACCCGGAAAAAAATACAAAAGGGGCCCCGATTTGCAAAAATTTTTTTCCACAATGTTTCGGGGCGAAGCGAGTCCGTAAGTTTTCGAAAAAAACGTTGGCATTTTGGAAAACCCCCCCCCCCAAAAAAATATTTTTTTAAAAACTTTTGCAAATTTTTGTAAAAATCCGCCATCCGGGCATCGGAACCGGAGCAGCGCCGACATTTTTTGGGCGTCCCGGAAAAACCCGAAAAAAAAACCAAGTGGTACCAAAACAAAAAAATGTTTTTTTTAAAAAGTGTTCAAGGGCAAGGCGATTCCGAAAGCGTCGTGCAAAAAACGAACGTCAATTTTGGGGGAAAACCCAAAAAAATTTCTTTTTTCAACAACCCGGGGAATTGGGGGGGGGGGGGGGGATTTAGGAAATGGAAATTAATACATTTTATCAACATCTTCCCGCTTTTTTCGGAAAAAAGGTTTTTAAAACCAGCATTTTCCCTTGGGGTGGACATGATGTGGGTATATGAGAGGGGGAGGGGGGAAAGAGGGTTAAAGTAAGTTTTTTACATAAACCCGACATTTTTTGAAAAATTTTGTAAATTTTTTTTTTTGCTCTTTCCAATTTCGTCACAGGGCGGTCCAAAACATCCGTTTTTGAGAGTTTTATTTGGGGGGGGGGGGGGGGGGGAGATTTTGAAAAGGAAATTAATACATTTTATCAATATTTTATGCCATTTCATTTTTTTGGGCGTACCCAATGGCGTCCGAGGGGTTTTCGGCCCTTATACTAAAATTTTTTATTTTAAATGTTGGTCTATTTTTGGGAAAAAACAAAAAAACCCGTTTTTTAAAGCTCTGGCAATTTTTGTGCATGGGGCCATCTTGGGTCTTTTGGAACCGTATTGGGGAACGAGAGGGGGGTTTAAAAAAGGGGTTTTTTTTAAATTTTTAAATAATTTAAACATTTTTTACTTTCATCCTTTTACCCGCAGCTTCGGGGCGGGGTAGGATCCGGCGACTCCTGAAAAAAAGGGCGGAAAACAAGGAAGGTAGCAATTTAATTTTTTTATTTTTCTTGGGCCTGCATTGTCGCCTCAGATTTAACTGTTTAATTACCATAGCCGAAATGAAAAAAAACTGGGAAAAAAGTCTCGGTTTCGATTTACCCCATCAGAAGGAAAAGTAAAAAAAATGGTAAACAAAGAACCTTTAATTCAGCCTTCGGGGGGGCGAGACACACCAGATGTACTGGGTCGTTGCATAGTTGGCCCCCTTGGGGTTGCGCTCTTATCTGGGATCACATTTTGTCAAGGTCAGGCCGTTCCCCAGGATTGACGTAATGTGGCTCTGACGTGGCGCAGGGAATGTATCGATAGCAGCATTTCATACAAGTTTTAGTATGAAGTGGCGTCTTTCAAATCAGAGTCCCGAACAATTTTCCAGGAAAACATTTCTCAAAATTTTACACAAAACGTAAAAAGTTCCGATTTCGAAAAAATTTTTTTACCGTACTTAAGGCGGGGACAGCGTCCCGGGGGCGTACCAAAGTGTCCCCTAAAACAAATTTTTCCCCGGACTTCGGAAAAAAACGACAAACGTTTTTTTGTCGGTTTAACGGGTTTTCCAACTACGAGGGATTCCGAGTACGAGGTTTCCCCCGCCCCCGCGTAGCGGCTTCAAAACCGGCTTGCGCGACTTTTATCTATCCATTTCCCTGAAAGACAATTTAATTCGGAATAAACCCTTGATTTTTTTTAAAATTCATATTATTAGTTACTTATTTGTTAGAAATTTTTTAAAAAACATATTTTTATGTTTAAAAGGGGTGTGGAAAGGGAACCCAAAAGCTTACTGGTCGGTGACTGAGGGGTACGTAGAAGAAAGCACAAATAAAAAACTAATACAAGAAAAGTCGAAAATGTTTCGGCCCAAAAAAGGGCCCCTTTCTCACTCGCGGTTTGGGGAGTTTAAATAAACTAGTTTTACGATATATACAGTTATTCAAGACCGCCCGTGGCGTGTGGGGGGGGTGGGGGTGCAGGGAACTAGGAGGGGGGGGGGGGGCGTGGAACACCCCAAGGGTGTGAGGTTAGGGGAAGCTCGATTTTGGAATCCCCTGGTGCCAGCTCCCACTCCTCAATTCCTCTCTGGGGGAGGGGAAAAGGGGGGAACCCGGGGAATGGGGAAAAAAAAAAAAGGGGGAAAGGTGCCTTTAGAGGGGCAAAAAAAGGAAAAGAATTTTTTCCAAATGGAAAGGCCCCTCCAAACAACGTCTTTAAAAGCTGCCGTTTTAAAAAAGGGGAAAGCCCCCAATAAAAAAAAAAAAT
The DNA here is from genome assembly GCA_024449915.1 of Sweltsa coloradensis. Lineage (NCBI taxonomy): Eukaryota > Metazoa > Arthropoda > Insecta > Plecoptera > Chloroperlidae > Sweltsa > Sweltsa coloradensis. The sequence goes on along the minus strand of JAMZAV010009478.1, from coordinate 232 downwards.
TTTTTCCTAAAAGGTTGGGAAGGGGGGGTCCTTTTATCCCTGGGGCTTCTTTTTTAATTTGAAAATAAAAATGAAAAAAATATTAATTTTCCACTTTAGGAACCACATTACAATTGACAAAATGCATTTTTTCTAGAAGGTTTGGGGGTGACTTCCAAAAAAAATAAAAAAATTTTCAAAAATAACCCTGCCCGCCTTTTTCGGCTGTTTTGGGAAAAAGGGATTTGGGAAA
>JAMZAV010009477.1:0-24829 GCA_024449915.1 Sweltsa coloradensis | reverse complement strand
TATGAACAACACTGCTCCCTTACAACTGTAACTTGTCACCTGAAGAGTCATGATTGCAGAATATGAAAATCATTTTAGGAATTAGAAAAAAATTATCAAAAAATCGTCATTAATTGAACAAGTTTCGATCAATATTATGGAAATTGTAAAGATGAGTGATGTCACCACTCATGACGTAGTTAGATGCCTACTGAGCTTCGCTACCGACCGACTCTATGATGAATGCTTTGCCGCCCATCCATTCAATAATACCATGGCCACGGGACGGACAGTTAAGACATCTCTAAAAATAAATAAAATAAATTGCATTTAGTCTACTCACTCAGTTATGTAACTGATTTTCAGTGGGGGACAGTAATTCAAAGCGACTAAGCCTACCCTGTAGGCCCCGACGCAATCAACGAGTGAGCGATAACCAACCAAAGATCGACATGTGAAATAATGACCTAATAATAGGAAATATAGCAATCAGTGGTATGGACAATGCGAACACCCGGTTAGGCCTACAGGAGTGGGAGTTGAATATGCGGATGGTGGATAAGAACGAATGGGAAGAAGAGTGGACGAGGTAGTTGATTTTGTTGTGTCTGTAATGCAGGTGGAAAATGGAGATGGTGAATGCAGAGGGTCAATGGTCCAATGACCGGGTCAACTGGAAAGGCTTAGCTCGCCCCCCATCCTTGGGACTCGATTCCGAGGTGGTGTGGCGCTTCAACAAGAACCGTCCAGCTGACCCCAAATTCCTTTATCATGCAGGATTGGCCGCCTCCCGCCTGTGCCCCTGGTGTCTGGTCGAGGGGTCAGCGTGGCACATGCTGGTGTCCTGTCGGCAGGCAACACCCATGTGGCGATTGGCTGACTCCCTCATCAGGGGCATTCTGGGACGCCCTAGACTGTCTCTGAGAGATTTGTATGTCGGTTTCTGGCCCGACAAATCATCCTCTGTCACACAAATCGATCTTGCCAATTTAGTTCTCGTGTTGGCCAAGAGCACGGTCTACAGGCTCCTGGTCTGCTATTTCAAGGATGGCAGGGTCCTGCTCCCTACGAAGTTGTCCTGAAGGCACGTCTGAAGTCCCGACTCCTCAAGGAGTATGCATTGGCACCTTAGGCGAGGGACGATAGACGGCTTGCAAAGTGGTGCGATAGAGAGGCGCTCTGCTCCATCTTTGATGGGGAGCTCCTCTTTATTCAGGCACTGAACCAGTAAGGCCCTTCTTTTTTCTTTTAGTGCCCGAAGGTTGCACTCCAAACCCTAACATTGTTATTTTTTATTTTTTTTTGGTTTTAGATCTTGAGGGAAAAGGAAGAAGCCCATCAGGCTCTTCCTTTCATTCTTATTTTTGTTTCTCTTTAATTTAAGTAAATTTGATGTTCCGTCCCCTTATGTTCTTTCGGTTATCGTTTTGAAAAAACTATCCTTTTGGAAACGTTATTCCCCCCTATCGGCCCCCCCTTTTTAAAATAAAAAAATAAATAAAACCAAACCCCCAAATTTTGGCACAGCCAAATATCCCGGGAAATGACAGATCAAGAAGAGGGACAAAGGAATACAGAACATTTTACATATGTTTACCATTATGGGTTTCCAGACTAACAGCAATAACTTGTGCAGCAAAACATCAAATAAGCAAGCCTAAAAGACGAAAAAAGAAGGGTTTTCTCGGCCCAAAGCTTTTTTTATAATATTTATGCATTTTCAAAAAAATTCAAAATTTTAGAGTGCTCTAAACGTAGGTGAATTTTGGGAAAATGCTCGAGAGTGCAAGTATAAAAAATAGAGATGAAGCACAATTTTTGCCCTCATGAACGAACGAAATTTAAAAAGATGAAGTAATGTTAGATGTAAGCGTACTACAACATTATTTTTTAATGTAAATAAAAAAGATAGCAGTTTTTTAAACCCCGATTCCCTCTGGAAAGAAAGGAACAGAGAAGAAAAGATGTAGTGTGCAGAATCCTTACCCTCCTCACTACCACGGAAAAAAATCAATTCAGTTTAAGAGTGTCTCGCCATCTGGGTTTAAAAAACTACGTCATTAATTATCAAGGGGATGAATCACAAAATTGAATGTCATGTTCGACAGGGCGTTTTTAAAAGAGACCCAAAACACAACAAAAAAAAACGCACAGAAACCAGCACCACTTTGTGTGTCAAACCCCTTTAAACTCGCATGAACAGAAGCAAAAACTGACCAAACATAAAAAAACAAAACGTGCAGACAGAAAGACGGAAAAAAACCAGTGAGATACAAAACACTTATGAGTAGCAAAAAAATCTTTCGTCGGACGGAAAAAACATTCTCTTAAGAAAAGACGTCAAAAGAAACCCCAAAATAAAAAAAAAAACAGAAACCCAACGCCATGTGCTGGGGGAGACTGAACAAAAAAGGAACTAAGAGCGGAAAAAAGCACAGACATAAAAGAGTAAAGGCTTAATCTCACATTGAAAGACAGAACCTTCACTTTTGGACATCAACTCCCAGGCTGCACGGACCGAACAGACGAGCACTTCTCTGACAACAGGAAAAAAAAGATAGAACAAACCTTCAGTCTGGACTGAACAGACACCTCTTTTGAATGACAAAATTAAAAAAAATAATGAATGAGAACTAGGACCAGCAAAGATTTTGAACAAGCAAACATCGCGACAGAAGCTAACCCTTTTAGGGACCCCCAAGAAAAACAGAGCAAAAGCGCGGGACAAAACACGTCCGCCTGGGACAAGAACAACAGACCGACTGCGGGGTTAGTTAGTTTAAGGGCCACACCATAAGGTTTTAGTGCCGTGTTCTCTTTTAGGTGAGTGCTATTTTTTAAATTTATTATACAGCTTTTTGTTTTTCGATTTTTAAAAATCTATTTAAAGTTATGGTGTGAGCGTGCAGGAGTAGTCAAAAGGGCGGGGCGGCGAGGTCATATCGAAACTGCACTCAAGGGCTTGACTTTTTTAAAAATCGTGTTGATGACATGGCGCATGTGCTTTAAAGGGGTTTTACACCCGCTAAATTCAAAAAATATATTTCTTTTGGGCTAACTAGTAATGAATTAGCAATTAACAAAAAATTTATTGGGGCCACCATGACCCCCAAAAAATTGTCAAAATGACTTTTTTCAGTAGGTCCATCGGCAAAAATCTCCCATAAGAAAAAAAACATAGGGACGTTTATGCCCGTGACCTTTGGGGGATTTTTATCCAAAAAAATTGGTTATTATGACGTATCGACAGCCTTTTTGTAAATTTTCTATATTTTGTTTGTAATTTTGGGGAAGTAGTTCGGTAAAATATCTGATTTCCCAAAATGGGGGTGATTTTGGAATGCATATTTTGCGTGTTGAGGGTATATTTGGCACGTTTGAAGACACAGGGGATAAAGGGGGATTTTAGATTGGGATATGCTCTAGTATCTATGTGGACCAAAAAAAGAAGCGGTTAAAAACCGATTTTGGAAATTTTCCCAAAAACACCAATTTTGCCAATTTTGGGTAAAAAAAAATTTTAAAATTTTGGTTTTAAAACACAGTTTTCAAGATTAATTTTTTAAACGGATTAAGTGTAGTATTGGCTATAGATCACGTGGTAAAAAATAATTTTTGGGGTTTTAGCCCCCCTTTAAGGGGTGTAATAAATTGGTTGTGGAATATATGAAGTATTAGGACGTCATCGTGACGACACTATAATTTCGCAGATATCACATTTTTTTTATTTTTTTTTACCATGGACTAACTGTAAAAGGGGCTTTTTACCTCAAAAGCAATACTTGTAAATAAAAAGTCGTGACCTGAAAGGATCGCCAGTTGGGATTCCTTTTAAAATTTCGTAGAGTAGTTCATTTTTAGCCATTTTTTTCGAACGAGCTTTTAAACTGTTATTTTTTAGATATTGCTTTTCGTCTCATATTTATGCAACTTGGCTATCGAGACGAAGGGAGGGACGTAAGGGAGAGCGGGGGGACAAGGGGTGGAGAGGGCCTGTGCTGGTCAGAACAAGCCACAAGCATATGGAGAGGGCAGGGGTTCCCCCCACGTCGTGGTCGTCTCCGTCTGTGTATCATCCGTCCGTGTTGTCTTTTTTCGTCGCCGTCGGGAGGTAGTCAAAGGGAAGGGGTTCCCCGAGGGACAACCCAGAGCTCGCCATTAGTTTCAGGGAGTGAAAACTCCCCTATTCACGGGCCAAACCGCGAGAAGGTGGGCGAGTTGGGAAAATGTGTAAACTTGGCACGAGGAGGTTAAAGGTTTCACTATCATATTTATTTATTATTTGTTGTTTCACAGTTGTGTAACATACTGCTAGGTTGTTTATTGAAAAATAGAACAATAATCTGTAGTTGTGAATCGTTCCTAGAACTTTATTAGGCATATAGGCAGGCATACCGTATTCAATTAACTATTTTTTGTCCGTCAATATAGAGTAGAGTAGAGTAGACTTTATTCAAATTAAGACTAATACATGGTACAAGTATACACCTCTTCGTGAAGAGGGAGGAATAGTTCCTAAGGCTAAAACATGGTAAAAAATGAATAATAAAATAGAATGCATATTTCATGTGAATCAAGTTATAAGTATATTACTAGTATGGTATACTAGTAATTTAGAATTGAAGTTGTTTGAATAGATTAATTTAGTATTGAAATGAAAAAATGAAATGAGTAATGGTTTGATATGATAACAATACGATGTTATTTAGGATGAATAATAATATAAAACACTAGCATTTGATATGATATAATGATTATGAAATGGAATAGTATTGTATTTAATATATACGTGTAGTAGTACGAATCTATAAGGGCAGTTTGTAGTGGACATGGTAAATTTAAAAATTTACTAAATATAAAATGGATAATTAAATAAAATGTGTATTTTATGTTAATCAAGTTTATGTATTATTAGTATAGTATACAAGTATTGAGAATAGAAGTTGTTTGAATTGTTTAATTCAATAATGAAATGAAAAAATGAAATGAGTTATCGATATGATATAATACAATACGATGTTCATTAGGATGTATAATAATATAAAACGCTAGCATATGTATGATATGATTATGTATTATTGTTTTATGTTTAATAGGGATTAGTTTTGAACTTAAAAATATACGTGTAGGGCCTATAGTCAAGGGGTCAAAGTTCATTGTGTAAAATGTTCCCAAGGTGTTAAAATGTTCTTTTCGTCCTAATTCGTAATATAGGAATAATTTGGGACAAAACAAGTGGTCACACTATACACTTTCGTTAATATTGAGTAAATTTTATGAAAAGTGGTCAGGGCGCATAATCTGATCAGATTTACATATATGGTGAAATTTTAATTTTTTTTAAATTAAACTTAAGATTTTAATCTACAAAAATGTTAATTTGGCGTCCTTAATATTATATTTGAATACAGATTTTTTTATTTTAGTGTTATCAACCCCTTTTAGTACACCCATTTTTCTCCTATAAGCCAGCAATTTTTTTGAGGGCACCTCGAGCCATTTTTTAGAAAAACATTCTTCTGAGTATTTAGGGAAAATTCACGGCCCTATCACAAAACCCACGTCTGGTAGGCCAATCCTCCCAGCACAGTGCGAAAATTTGTTAATAAAAGTCAAAGGGTGTAAAATCTGCTTAGATATACATATATGGTAATATGTATTTTTTTATTAAATTTTGGACTTTTATCTACAATATTTATTAATTTTGTAATATTAGGATTAAATTTAGTTTGATTTTTTGAATTTTCGAATTTTTTAAAAATGCCATATTTAAAAACCCCTTCCACCCCCTAACCGGACGAATTTTGTTCATGCACCTCGAGGCAATTTTCTTAGAATATTGTTCTGAGATACAGCCCAAAAATTCAGACCTCTACCACAAAACCCTAATTGTCTGTATTGCCCTCTTATCCGCTTGACTAATAGGATGAGAAGATGGCAGTTATGGTTGATTTCCCTTTTGGAAACCGTGTGATTGCTTGCAAGAATATTGTTTTTTGAAAGGAAGGATGAAAACGGGAGTACATGTTTTTTCAAAAACTTTAGAGAAAGAGGAGGTTAAGGAAATGGCCTATAATTGTTAGGATCTCGGTTGTTACCTTGTGCATATATATGGGGATTACTTTGGCCTCTTTGAGCTTGGAGGGGAAGGTCCTGTGCAAAAGGAGGAATGATGATAAATGCTAGTGGGTGAGATATAAAACTTCCACATTTTGCAAGAACAGATCCAGGAACATTGTCTAAGCCTGCAGAATGTTTTTATTCAAAGGTTTTGATGATATCGGCTACTCATGAGGGTGGTTTGGATGGAGAAAAATTTAATTAATTTCCTGCTTATTCCGATGACACCAGGAATGAGGTGATTTTTTGTGTCGAGGTTCGACTGTTTATACCAGCATTGATAAAGAATCATTTAGATGATTTGATATTACTTTTGGGTCAGAGTTTGGGAAATTTCCCCTAATGTTTATGTAAGTTGATTTTTAGGACTAGGGGCCTTAGTTTGAGCATTGATAATCTGCCATGTAGCTTTCGATATGTTATTTGCAGAAGATATAAAACTGATAAAGATGTTTTCGTTTAGCTTGTCTGATGTTAAATGCATGACCTTTTTTTAATGTACGATACTCATGTTTAAGTTGAGGTCGTTGGGGAATGTTTTGCAATGGAAGTGTAATCGTCGCAGTTGTTGGCCCTCTGCTTTATGGCTGTTTGATAACCACGAACTAGGTTTTTTTGCTTTTGCCTTTGCCTAACCAAGGGAATGCTGTGTTAAAATAATGTAAGAAGATCATTAAGAATTGGTTGAACATCTGGTTTTTTATCGGTCATAGTCAAACAAGTCAGACCATTCTTCACTACTAAGTAAATTTATAAAGTGATATATTATAGATAGATATTTTTCTTCGCTTATAGACTTGTACAGTGTACAAGTATAACTCTTTGCAGAGAACACAAAGGAGTTTAAAAAATGATAATTATAATAATAATAATATAATAAAATAATATAATATAATAAATAATAATAAAATAAAAAAATGTTATAGTTGCTAGCATACCTCTACCAAATAATATAAATCGGGCATCTCATAACGAAGTGTCAAAAAAAGTTTTGCATTTATAGCGAAAGAAATTATGCAGTTTTTATTCACTTGCTAGCGAATGAACCTTGGACGATTGTAGTAAATACGACATGTCTAGAAAAAGCAGCTGAAAAGCTTATTAAAACTTTTAATTTCCATTTAAATCAAGCATTTCCATTAAAACAAAATAGACCAGTAAAAAAGCATGATTCGAGGTGATTAACTAAAAGGGATTATTACGTCCAGCCGTACTATGAACAGACTATATAATATACAAAAAATTAGCACCGACAGACGAAGCAACAGAACTGTTTTACACATTGTTGTATTGTATTGAATACAATACAATACAATATAACAATAAATACATATGCCATACCAGTACTGACATATTCATTCGGAATCATTAAATGGACACAGACAGACATCCACGCGCTGGAAATATTAACTCGTACTACACTTACCAAACACAGAATGCATCATACTAAACCAGCAATAGAAAGATTGACACTTCAAGAGAACAAGGAGGATGGGGCTTACTGATCTGAACAACTTATTTATTATAAACAACTAGACATTTTAAGAAAATATTTTTTTACAAAGAGCAACCAATCAACACTGCATAGGGCTGTGGTGCTAGCTGACAAATCATTAACTCCACTCAATCTAGCAAACGAAAATGTCAATCTACAAGGGGAAACTCATAACTGACGCTTCAAAAGAGTTACGTCTCTCAGAAATGACCCTACACAAGAGACATTATGATGAACTACATAAAGGTCACGTAGATATTAAAGCATCAAATAGGTGGTTAAACAACGGGGAACTATTGGAGAAACAGAAGGTTTTATGCTGGCTATTCAAGACAGAGTGATTGCAACGAAAAATTATAAAAAATACATTATACAAGATGCGACAGTAAACGATCAATGTAGAAAAATGTAGTGTAAGGGTGAAACAATCGAACACATCATATCCGGGTGCCAGTCACTATGTCAAACGGATTACCTCTACAGACATAACCAAGTAGCTAACATTATTCACCAAAAACTAGCAATCAAGTACAACCTCATTGATACACACACACCTTACTACAAATACAAACGGAGAAAGTACTAGATAGCAAAGATTTCAAATTATATTACGACCGCACAGTTATAACAGACCAAACTATACATCACAACAGACCGGATATAATTATAATTGACAAGAAGAAACAAGAAACTACCCTTATCGACGTTGCTGTCCCAATGTGCCATAACGTCGAGACTACATGGAAGAAAAAAATTGACAAGTATAGTGAACTTGCAATTGAGATCAAGAAGATGTGGAAACAGAAAAAGGTAAATACAATCCCATACGTGATATCGGCTAATGGCATCATACCGAAGAAGCTACATGAAAGCATTAAACAACTAGATCTTCCACCCAATGTTTACATCGAGACTCAAAGGCAGTAATACTCAACACGTGTAGAATAGTTCGTAAATTTCTAAACTAAGAATGATACTTCGAGATTCCGAGACAGCTTCCATCCTGACATGGTTTTCGTGGTTTCCCATAGTCCGAAGAGCAAATGCTAGAATGGCGACGAGAAATCGGCCACGACCGTACACAGCAGAAAGAAAACATCATCTACAATTTTATAAATGACTTATTTTAGTTAGAGTTAAGACAAAGTAATAATGTAGGTATTTAATATAGATACACATGGAAGTACTTGACGTAAGTCCGTACAACATGTTAGCTCCGGTTTTGACCGAGTTTGTATGAAATACATCCAATAAAATAATAATAATAATAATAATAATATTAATAATAATAACCCCAACATTGTTGGGGTTACAAGCTAGTCAAGTTCGAGATAAGTTGCTGGTAAAATTTCTATTGCCGCTGAAATACAAGCATTCCATCTCAAATTTTGACATCATCTTGATCTACTAGTGCGGGACGTCCCGTGACTTTCCCATGCACGGGACGTCCCTAACCTTCCCTCGCGGGTCCCGTGCGGGACGTCCCGTGACTTTCCCAGGCACGGGACGTCCCGTAACTTTCCCAAATACGGGACGTCCCTTGAACTTCCCTCGCGGGTCCCGTGCGGGACGTCCCGCTTCCCGCAGTTAACCCGCACTTCCCTTAACTTTCCCGCACGGGACCCAGAGTATAATGTTTGTTGAGTAATATCTACGTAGGCCTACCGGTATCACAAGACGAAGGACTCCGCGATCTGGGGATAGTTTTCGAGTGACAATGAAGAAACTCATGAGGATGGGGATGTCCGGACTATAAAAATTACGTAGGCCTACCGGTACCACAAGACGAAGGACTCCGCGTTTCTCGAAGATAGATTCGAGTGACAATGAAGAAACTCATGGATGGAGATGGCCGGGACAATGACGACGATGCATTGCACAACGATGGATTGGGATATTAAAATGGATTCGGGCCCGAGGAAGATATTTCCGCAAACGAAAGTGAATTTGAAAAGAATGCACGTTATATCCAGGGTCAAGGTTGAGTGTTGGTGAAACACATCCGAGTACACTACTGTTTTGTGTTACCTATAATATAACGGGGGAAGAATCGATTCTCTGTTGGTGTTGCTGTCTCTTCACTGTTTGCAACCAAATCTGTGTAGAACCACGCGCTATATTTTTGAAATGATCATATCCACCGGAAGTAAACAAATAAAATTTCATTCCTTTTGCTCCGATTGTTTGATATTGTTACCAGACAAAAACAACTGCCCAAAATGCCGTACTGGGAATATTAGCTACTTCCTTGAAATGCCTCTTATTTTCCAAATTCATTCGCTTTTCAACAGAAAAAGGGTTTTTAGATGACTTGCAATTCCGATTTACCAGACAGAAAAGCTCCCAAAATAATTTTCAGGATATTTACGATGGTGAAATTTACAAGGGATTTGCTAATGGCTTCCTAAATAATCCTCATAATACATCTTTGATGTGGTACACAGATGGCATTTCTCTGTTCAAATCTTCCTAATTTTCTATCTGGCCAATTTATTTTTCTATTAACGAATTGCCCTTCAAGAAGCGAGTCCTCAACAAAATATAATTATGGCAGGCTTGTGGTTTGGCGTACAAAAGCCTTTACCCCAAACTATTCATGAGATGTAATATGACTCAATACAAATATTGCAGAAACAAGGCTTCATGATTGAAGTAAAATCAATCAATCAAACTATTAATGTTAATGGGAAAGGTTTTGGTTTTGGTACTTGTGACCTGCCTGCTAAGAGTTTGTTTTGTAACAGCAATTCAATGGAAGATATGGTTGCTTCAGATGCAAAGCAAGTGGAGAAACTTACCACATAGGGCCAAAAAGTTCAGTGCACGTGTATCCGTATGAACAACCCATTGACTTTCGGAAAAACATGAGGAAACAGTAATTTTTGGAGAACAAGCCAGGTTTCAAAGTACCAACATTTGGAATCAAGGGCCCATCAGTTATTGCTTCTATTGTAAGCGATGTAATTAAATCAACTGCCATTGATGTCATGCACGGAGTGTATTTGGGAGTAGTGCGACGACTCGCTCATTTGTGGTTTGATCCCGAATTCACAGCAGTAAGGTGTTTTCTTTGAGCAAACTAGTCAATATTTTAAAACGCACGCTTATTGGGTGATTAAACCACCAGCTTTATTCAAAGGGCCCTCGCTCAATTAAAAACCACCTAAATATTGGAAAGTACATGACTTAAAGCTTGGCTGTACTATTACTCTATCCCCGTCCTCTCGGGCATTATGGATGACTCCCTACATGGAGCATTTTGTATTATTTGCTTCCTGTCTTTACATTCTGAACAAAGGCAAGCATTTCACAAATGGAACTGTTGAAATGCACGAGAGATATGAAACGTTTGGAAGCATATCAGAATTATATGGCGAGAGATTCATGTCGATAAACGTGCATCAACTTGCATTTGACCAGGCGCGGACTGGCAGGGGGGTGCCCTGGGGTGCGATCGCACCCCGGCTTTTGACTTTCCGGCCCCCTGGGGAAAACATTTGTACACACTACACTTTCAGACAAAATATATTTTAGATTGTATATTTGTTTACTGGCGGGAAAAAGAGTTTCCGAACAAAAATACATTGGATAATATTAACGACGACTCATGGGGTGCCTTAGGCAGCTCTTCAAAAGAGAATGGTTGTTCAGTGTTCTCACTTTTCAGTTTTTCAGTAGGAAACTAGTGACTATCATGTATAGTATTTGACTTTCTCGCCGCCGCGCTACGAGAAGAAATTTCGATGTGATTGCAAGTATTTTGATTTGGTTTGCCAGTTCCAACTAGCAAGGGGAGGCGTTGGGGGGGGGGGGGAAGAGGGCAGCCGGCGCCGGCGGGGGTGTAGAAGTAGTACCGTGAATCGTCTCATTACAGGTTACAGGTTACGCTTACAACATTATTGGATAGTTATGCATGATTCAATCAAAATGTCCAGTATACACTCATCCCCAAGCTGGCATTTTGCGAGTGTCAATTTGGTACTTGCGAGTTACATAATTGTTTGAAAGGCTTCCTCAAATATAATTTTCGCGAGATTTGAATTGCGATCTGGGGTAGTGTTACTTAGTTGGCGCCTATTTATCGCGTCCATAAAATAGCGTTTTAGGCCATAAAATATAACGAACCAAACAAACAAAATTCGCCTATAGCGGAATTGCTCCGGCGGCTGGGGCTTCGCCCCAGACCCCTGCTTTACTACGCGACCTCATACGGCTCTACTACATGCAGCATCCCGGGGCTTTTCGACCCAGTCCGCGCCTGCATTTGACAGAAGTAGTAACTGACTTAGGTCCATTATGGGTGACCTCATGCTTCCAGTTTGAAGATAAAACGGACAGTTGTCAAAGTTGGTACATGGAACTCAATATGCAACAATTACAAATCTGTAAGGCTATAACCACGTTTATGAAAATTCCATCGATGTTTGACCATTTGCCCCCTAATTCTACAATCAAAACAATCTGCCAACAACAAATGAACTTCAAAGGGAAAATTAAAAAAATAGCCGAAATGATAAACGAGGACATCACTGCACTGGAAACTACTTGTTCTGTAAAAATCTTTCACCGCAGATGCATGAAGCTTTGAGAAATGTTGGAGTTAGAGGGGACATTGTATCATGCCAAACCTTTAAAAGATTAAAGTTAAGAGGTGTAGGAAATAACATGCAGCAACTATACACATGGTCAAAGAAAATTGTCTCACTGCATATCTTTTCAAGCATGGTGGTGAACCTTGCATTAGGCCTAGTTCAATATTTTATGCGTATTTCTCATGTGAATGTGCAAAATGTTGTTTCTGCCAGCCAGCAACTTACTATGCAATTGTAACATTCTCATTGATAGGGGTGAATGGCATAGCACCATTATTCAAAAGGTACAAGCAAGCGAGACAACTGTGGCTATTAATATTTTCAATATTCATGAACCGATATTTTATATTCATATATCAGAAGATGTCTACGTTGCTCATCCTGTAAACTTTTTGGAATACGAATAGGCTGTAGAGGTCCGTGAAAGTGGTTTTATTTGTAGTGAATTTCGGTGTTATTGGTTTTAAACTCTTTCAGCGGTTTTATCTAAATTTACCAATTTATATGCGTGTATTTATTCGTTCACGAGTCTCGTATTATTCTAGCCACAGATCAAACAAGTTTGAATGTACTTATATAAACAGACTGGGTTAGTTACTAGTTCACTAAGTCTATAATTTTTTCTGATAGTTGTTATTTTATAACACCTTTTGTTGATTGAACAGAACTGCTTGACAATATTGAAAATAACAGCGTAATTTAACAATAATTCTCATTTTTAGTGCTTTTCGTCGTTAAAACACGATTTTTGTGATTTTCCCGGGGTTATTATGTAATTTACACATATTTCGGTGTTTAGCGTGATTCAAATTTTGCCATTTTCCCCGTTTGAGATTGTTTATTCATTCTCATTTTGTGAAATTTAATAATTTGCACAAAATTCGGTTTTATTGACGGTAGCGAAATACACGTACCTTTACAGGGATACAGGGTGCATATGCTACACTCCACAGGCTGTGTAACCCAGTGGCGTAACTCAAAATGGCGGGGCCCGTATGCAAGTTGGATTCCGGGCCCCCCACTTCCGCACAATGTATGGTTTTCGCGGTAATAGCCGGGATCCGGGTAAAGTCCCCGCCCGGGGGAGCCATTTTGCTGTAGGCGTTAAAAAAATTAAATTAGATAAGACGCACGTTATCTTCTGAGCAGGTCGCCGACAAAAGCCTTATATAACTCAAAATGTATTTTTAAAATTGTAAAACTACTGCATTGTATTTATAGAAGGGAAGGGAATAATGATGAATGGTTATCTGTGTCGGTCCATTGATACCTAATTAATAAGGGAGTGGTTGACCGAGGTGGCGCTAATGGGCTCTGCCGCGGACCAAACCCTAAAAAGTTTAATTTTATTTATGACCGTTAGTAGTTAGTATTAGTATTAGTAGTTTTAGGGCGCTTCAACGGCAAAGATTATTCGCGCCTCCAAGAATTTAGTTAACTATGTATGAATGTAAAATACGGTTAATAAGGTTAAATGTGTTTTTCATATCATTGTCATAAAAAGAATTGCCAAGGTCGATATATTTGTAGACAGCCAAATCGGGAAAAGGTATACATGCTAAAGTTGTCATATGTAGAAAATGTCAAATTACCAAATCATAATCATAATTATTATCAGAAAACCGTTGCCAACGTCGTCATAATGAATAGCAAGTCAACATGCTTCCTGGATTTTTTTTTTATATGAACTGTCACAGTTTGTCGATCAGATTGCTAAGGTTTAGAAATCTGATAAGTTTTTCACTGTTTTCATAAGACAAAAGTTCTTCATATGATAGATTCAAATTTAATTGGAGTCTTAAAACCCATCATACTTAGAGCAGTCAGTCAACAAATGATGAAACGGATAGCAGAGCAGTCAGTCAACATATGATGAACGGATAGCAACACATCACAAGTGTCGCAAATCGGAGCAATCTTATCTCTGGTAAAAAGGTAGGCATGGGTGAGGTGGGTGTGCCCTATTCGTACTCGCGCCAATACAACCCTCCACGACGAGAAAGTATGGAAGAAGGGGGTCGTACTTTCAGTGAAAGACAGGGCATCACACGGCGCAGTTTATTATTCTGCAAAGCATTCCAACAATCCTGACCTAGTTTCAACATATGGTTCTTGAACCCACTGTGGACATCAGGAACAGGTACGAGGTCAAAATCAGTTGATGCTTTTTGCGTTGCAGCCTTGGCTGCCAAGTAAAGCCTCCTCGTTGCCAGAGATACCTACATGACCAGGGACCCAGCAGAACATGATTTTGTAGCCTCTCGCATGAAGTTTCTCCATGAAGAACTGAATGTCAATTACTAAATGGTGAGTAGGAAACATGACGTGGAGTGCCTGAAGTGCACTTAAACTATCTGAACATACCATGAAGCTTCCGCATCTTTGTTTCATAATATATCTCAAAGCTTCTCGTATGGCAAACATTTCAGCAGTAAAAACAGAACACATGTCATGATGTCTGATACCAACACCACTGCCGCTACAATAGTAAGCGCACCAACCTTCGAGCCGGTTTTAGATCCATCAGTGAAAATGAATTTAAAGGTATGGTATTCGTGACAAATAGCTTGAAAACTAGTTTTGAAAATTACATCTGATGTTGTGGACTTATTATATCGGCAAAGGTCGGAACAAATTTCAGGTTCCGGAAGTAGCCATGGAGGGTTTCGGCTCAAAACGAAACTTAATAGATTGGGTACATCAAAATTTAAAATTCTAAAAAGATGTCTACAACGTAATCCGACAGGAAGGGTCGCCAAAGGTTTGGTATCGAAGTGACGGACAAATCTCTCATCAAAAAGAGCGTTATGAGATGGGTGGTTACGCATTGCCCGGATCTTCAATACGTATCTGCCCAACAAGTAGTTCCGTCTTTCTGCGAGGGAAGTCATTCCTGCCTCAGCATACAGGCTGAGGACGGGGCTCGTCCGAAATGCACCCAGCGCCAGCCGGAGACCACTGTGGTGGACAGTATCGAGAAGTTTCAAGAGGGAATCGCGGGCCGACGAGTAGACCCAAAAGGCATAGTCCATTACGGACCTAACCAGTGAGCCATATATATGCAAAAGACATGTCTGTCCGCACCCCATGAAGTGTTGCTTGGAACTTTAAGGATGTTTAATTTCAACATACATCGTTTGCGCAATTCTGTGACGTGGTATCTCCAATTTAGTTTAGTATCAAACTCCAAGCCAAGAACGCGAACGTGTGGTTTAAATTCAAGTTGCACACCGTAAGGGTAAGACGTGGATATACGTGCATATTCCGACTGCGACAAAAGTGAATGCATTGTGTTTTATCGGCAGAAAATTTTGTGCCGCGTGCTCGGGCCCAATCACCGATGTTGTTCAATGCAATCTGTAGATGTCGTTTGGCAACGGAAATGTTGACCGACCTATAGAAAATCCCCAAGTCTGTCGATGAATAAGTAGGACATGATGGACTTAGGTATGCACGAGGTGACACTGTTAATTGCGACTGCAAACAGGGGAACCGAAAGGACAGATCCTTGAGGAACTCCCGTTTGCAGTTCATATGGGTCTGATAAAATGTTATTTATCCGTACTTTAAATGTTCTATCATGAAGAAAGTTCTGTATAAACCTGGGCAAGTGACCTTTAAAATCCCACTCGTGAAGTTGTTGTAATATGGCATAGCGCCACGTTGTGTCATATGCTTTCTTTATGTCAAAGAGTACACCTATTACGTGCTGTTTAGCCACATAACCTTCTTGGATGAAGGTTTCCAATCGCACGAGGTGGTCGATTGAACTCCGTCGCTGTCGAAATCCACACTGAACATTAGTAAGCAAGCCACGAGATTCCAAAAGCCACATCAGGCGCTTATTGACCATTTTCTCAAACAATTTGCAGAAGCAACTAGTTAGAGATATGGGTCGATAAGAGCCGGGTAATGTTTTGTCTTGAACCTGGTTTCAAAAGCGGAATAAGAATAGCTCTACACCAAACGTCAGGAAATCAGTCCGATAACCATAACGAATTTAGGAAGAGCAGAATAATCTCAAGAGATTGGTCAGTCAGGTGGAATGAACATTTCATTGTGGAGCTTGTCTTCGCCCGCGGCCGTTTCCTTAAGGAGTTGATGGCAGTGCGCAATTCCAAAACGTAAAAGGCCGATTGTAAATTTCAGTATTGTCGGAAGCAAATGAAAGTCGTTGTTTGTTCGCTTCTTCGTTTCCGTTGAAGAAAGACTGCATCATAGCGAGCGTTGCTGCTTACCGAAGCAAAGTGACTGGCAATCACCCACACTACGTCATGCGGTGAAGTAACAAGCGCCCCATTGTCTAGGATGGCCGGAATAGAAGACATTGGGCGTCCGCAAATAGACTTAATCTTCTTCCACACTGTGCTGGAATTTGTATTATGGGTAATAGTGGAGACGTAGTCCCTCCACGAATTCTTTTACTCTGTTTAATGATATAAACGGGCCTTGGCCTTCAGGCGTTTGAAGGCTATCAAGTTCCCAAAAGTAGGGTATGTATTGAATTGTCTGTAAACTTTTTTTTCGGGCTTTTATTGCGTCTGCGCATTCTTTGTTCCACCATGGAACAGGTTGGTGACACTGTTTACCGGCAGTCAATGGTATGGCAACGGATGCTGCATGAGTAAACATTGGCAAACTTCAGCCAGAAGTTTGTTGGAATCACGGAAAACGAGTGAAGTCTACTTTTTGCAATGCAGACTCACTCAGGTCTTGATATTTGCCCCAATCAGCTTGATGTAATTTCCATCGTTGTTCTGGGCGGGAAAACTGGTCGGTTGTTTGCGAAATGTATCTCAAGTGGAAAGTGGTCACTACCGTGAACCAACGCAATTAACTCCAAGTCCAGGTACAGGATGGTGTGCACATCACAAGATCTATTGCCGATAAGGTCTCAGTGTAAGAAGTGAAATGTGTCAACTGGTCCGAATTTAAGAGGGAAACGTTTGCGTTCTGTACGAAATCTGCCACAACATCGCCTCTACGGTCTGATGTCGTTGAGCCCCAGTCTGCATGGTGAGCATTAAAATCGCCAGCCAATATAAACGGTCTCGGCAGTTGAGCAATTACTGCTTCCATATCACCTCTAGTAAAGTTGAAAGATGGCGGTATGTATATAGAGCAAAAAGTGATAGGAGTTGTCAGATGTGCTGTAACTGCAATAACTTGAAGACGAGAATTAATATTAACATGAGTGGCATGCACAGAGTCATGTACCATAATGGCGACACCCCCCTGTGCACGGTCACCGGTGGTGTATTGTGTAGTGTTTGAATTTTGGATTGTCAGTGAGTTTAAAGAGAGTTTCCTGAAGTAGAATGACTTTAGGTTGTCTGTCTCTAACAATGATCTGCAGTTCTTCTCGGTTTGTGTAGAAACCTCGACAATTCCACGAGATAAAGTTTGGGTATAATGTGGGTGGTATTTGAAGTTTGAAAAAATATTAATGAGAAGTTTATCTAACGAGTGTGGTATCCAAGAAGCCTAGGTGATGAGTGAAGACTTGCTATTTACATCCATTTTAAGTTTCTCAAAAGAGTTTCTGGATTCTGGTCCATTAGCGGATCAGAAACCATGTCCTCTTCCGAAGTACTGAACTTTCTTCGATCAATTTTTTGTTTTTGTGCCAATATTTGTTTTTAGCACGTTGAAGAACAACAGTGGGAATCAACGAATCCACTGTTGTTGTTGTAGGAATTTTTTTAAATGCACTAGTAGTAGTGCTGGAAGATGTTGCTACTGGTGCGCTCTGCTTACGTGCAGAAACACAACCCTCCACTGAAGGAGATCGTGCTGGTTGCATCTGCGGCGTTGATGTAACAGCATTTTGCTTTTCTGAAGGTGAGCAGTGTTTATTAGGAATCACATTCGGCATTGAATTTCTTGAATTTTTTTAAAATTCAAGGACTTCATTGACAAGTCAAGGTTTCAATTTGTTTCGCCTGTTGTTGCACAGTTTTAGACAACTGTTGTACCGTCTCCTGCAAAGCGTGGTTTTGTGCCAGAAGTTCTGTCTCTCTACTGCTGGATGACGAACTCTGTACTACCAAAGCAAATGAAACGGAAGAGGTTACTGGCTGTGCCGAACCAATGCGCCGTCGAGCCTCAAGAGGGGAAATTTTTTCCGTGATTGATAATTCCAGGATTGCTTGTTCTTTTAACCACATTGGGCATGTGCGTAATCGAGCAGAATGTGGGCCCTTGCAATTTACACAGCACGGCTTCTCCTGACAAGGAGGGGAGTGAGCCCGGGAAAACTACAATTTGGACAAATTTCATCTGATGGTGCATCTGGCCTGTGTGTGGCCAAGGGCGTTGACACTTGAAACAACGGAGTGGGTTTGGTATATATGGACGGACTTTTAGACGGTAGAAAGCAATTTTGACATCGGTAGGTAGCTGAGGTAAAGCAAATGATAGTATCAGTGCAGGAGTCGGAGCAAGTGATCCGTTTTTCCTACTCTGAATCCTGGTCACTTCAACGAACTTTGTGATTGGCGAGGTATTCCTTTATTTCCTGTTTGAACAATTCAATAAGTCAAAACACGATACACTCCCTTACATACGTTAAAAGAGTGATGTCCATCAACTGAAACCGGCAGAGAAGCAGAGTGTTTTCATTCCAGTAATATTTCGATTGTTTCTCGGTTGCGCAATGGATCAACAAGGATCCATCACGCAACTTTTTTACAGAGGGCAAAGCCCCCAACATGTCTTCTAGAGTCTTTTCAATAAACAAGGGATTCACTTTGGAAAATGTTCTCCCTGATGGTTTGACAACAAGGTACAGGGGAGTGACAAACATACTATGGTTGTCTTCCACCTGCACTTCCTCATCTGATGATGCTTCTTTGCGCTTTTTAGAGTTAATTCCTTTAGATAAATTTTTATTAGCCATAGAAGTAAGTTTGCTTCGTCTACTGCGCTCCCCACCCTCCATGGAGCCTCAAATGGGACGTCGAAAACGGCGCCAGGGATACGCAATTGATATAGCAATTAAGCTAACCCAATGTGTGCAACAAATGTCGACACTTGCCGATTGATACAGGTCGGGCTAAACCTGTACCACCCGTCTAGATGAAGCAGGGGCCAAAGCTGCGTGTTGGTCCATACAACCCTCAGGTTGCACTTCTCTCAGCAGCCAGGATCCCCCTTTCCACCAACACGGGTCGCACCGCACGGCAAACACGGCGGAGAGCGTTTGGATCACTAAGGGGGCCAGCACTGATGATAAGAATAAGATGAAAAAGATTGAAAGGTGAGAATGGATTTGTGATTAATGAAAGAAGGCGGAAGGGAAATGTGCATGAGAGCCCCCTTAATGGGCACCGGTCACTACGTGGAAGAACACCGTCTTCGAAGCGCATCTTCACTGCCAACACGTGTCAATCCGTACCGGTTGTTGGAGGCCTGGATTTTTTTTTTGCGAGTTGGTCACTGACTCGCAACTAGTAAATTTTAAACTATATAATAGCAACTTTTCGATGGTCGAAATTACAAATCGGTGGCGGTCGTGGGGGGGCCCCCTAGGCCGCGAGGCCCGTAAGCACCGCTTATTTTGCACCATAGGGAGTTACGCCACTGTGAGTTGTGTGAGTAGTTAGTTTGCATAAAATGCAAAATCCATTTAAAATTTAAAATACGAGCTAGGCTTACTGGTTAAAATGTAGGCCTACACACTCAAAAAATTATTTCTGTGTAAAAAGTGCGGTGTAACTTTCTTACACAATTCGGTGTTATTTTTACACCGTAGTCATAAAGGACTCAAAAACCATGGCGGTGTTAATAAAACGCGGTGTAAATTACAAAAAACAACACCACCGGTTGTGTAATTATTTAATTTACACCGGATTTGGGGTCAATCAATCTAGTTTACACACAAAGTGTGTCAATGAGAATTCTGTTTACACAACTTTTGAACCAAACGAATTTACCGCCTTCCTTTCCACTGCCTTGATCAAATTTTTGTTTAATCGACGAGGGAGGGGGCCGTGATCTACGACGCCATGATTGTTTTGAATTTGCGCCTTTTAAGTCAACCGACGCGATTGGCGAACCGCGATAGCGTTTGGTGTGTTATGATATGATTCTAAAAGTGTCTTATCGTGGTGAAGCGAAATACATTCGAGTTGAAGAGGTTTCGAAGGCTGCAATCATTGAAGCTGGTAAGTACACTTAATGTTCTACTACTATGTGGGCACCCACCTGTTGATGCATAGGCCTAGCGGGCATGCCTAGCCTTGGCCAACTCTCCCCATGCTTGGCCTAGGGGCCTAGGTTAGGCTTTGTATAGGCCTTTTACCTGGGTTTAAAACCCTGACTTAGGCTTAGCAGTGCTAGGGACTAGTTTAAGAAAAATCAACTGATGTCATTAATATCCGACACGATCACCGGTACCAATAGGCTTAAGCCTAGGCCCTAGGCCTAACCGAAGCCGAGGCTAGGCCTAGCCTAGGGTAGGCCCTAGGCCTAGGCCTATAAACCTATCTAGGCGGCCTGCTGACTAGAGCCTAGCTGGGCCTAGGGGCGTAGGAATAGGCCTATCAAGTTCCCAGCAAGAAGTTTTTTTAGTTATAGAATCCAAACATCCACAAGTGAATGAAACACATTTTTTTTTTCAGCCAAGAAAAAATTCGATATATACTCCGATGACGTGAAATTTACCGATTCTGCTGGCATCACCATTGATGATGACATATTGGAGGAGTATATAGAAGAACAAAAAATAAAACCTGGCAACTTCATAATTACAATTTGTGATGATAATTGCGAGGAGAATGTAGGCCTACTGACACCATTGACATCAGCTGTTCAACTCAGTTTAGGCCTAGACTTGGGTGAGTTAAGAGTAAGCACGGAGCATTACCAGTATGCCTCCTAGCTTAGGCTATGCTTAGTAGTTTAGGCAAGCTGCCTTTGTACAAATATATTCCAACTTAGTATTAGCTAGTCACAAGGCACCCTAATTTTGTATCAACTGGGCTATGCAGCCACATCCCAGCCAGACTTATTTATCATGTTGTGTGTAGGCCTAGCAGCAGTTGTCATAGATTATGTTTATCACAGCGTTCAAAATCGGTTTATACAAATTGGTTCTGGCTGCAACCGAAAGGGAAGTGTACGTCAACAGCTGATCCACTAACGGTTCAATATTTGTTTAACATGCAGTGGCAAATAGGTAATAGTACAGTAGGCCTAAAAAAAAATTATTTCTAAAACATTTGAAGTACATCTTTGTTGTATTGGCTTTTACTGTAAATAAACTAGGGTTGCCGCTTGATAATTGACTAGACCTAGGCCTACCAATCGATACGATTATTTTCCTAATCAATGAATAATCGATTCAGTCTTCCCATATTGGTTATCGATACCTACTCTCAATAATTGAAAAACTCACCCAAGTTTTAAACTTAATGCTCGTTGGGCAAGCAGCAAGCAACAAACCTGCATCTTCCAACATGCTTGTGCTTTCGGGTATCAAATAGAAAATATGTGAACTAACTTGATCAATTATAGTATTTTAACATATTTATTAGGGCTTCCACACGAGTATTGTTACGGGAACTGTAAATGTGCACGACAAGTAGACTTTAAAAATTACGCTGTGGCTATTTAATCATAGTACGGACAAATTACGTGTTCTAATTTAACTTTAGACAAGTCTACGGAAACATTACCTGTGCTAATTTAATCGTGGCTGTAGGCAAGCCTGCGGGCAAATTACGTGTGCTATTTTATTGGTAGGCAAGCCTTTGTAAAATTTACGGCTGCTATTTTAACCGTAGCTACAGAACTGCAGGTATTGTTGGCTTACGGGAAAATGTTTAATATCCTGTTCTATTTTAACCGTATACTTGGCTAGGCCTACGGAAGACATACGACCGCAACTTGAACCGGAACTATGCCTTTGACTACCTCCCCGACGGCGACGACAAAGACAACACGGACGGATGATGACACAGACAGACCACGACGGGGGGGGGGGAACCCCTGCCCTCCCCATATGCTTGTGGCTGGTTCTGACCAGCACAGGCCTGCCCACCCCTTGTCCCCCCGCGT
This sequence comes from Sweltsa coloradensis, assembly GCA_024449915.1. Classification (NCBI taxonomy): domain Eukaryota; kingdom Metazoa; phylum Arthropoda; class Insecta; order Plecoptera; family Chloroperlidae; genus Sweltsa; species Sweltsa coloradensis. The sequence continues at coordinate 2,584 of JAMZAV010009477.1, read as the reverse complement.
CATCCCTTACGTCTCTTCCTTCGTCTCGATTAGCCAAGTTGCATAAATATGAGACGTAAAGCAATATCCAATCAAAAAACTATGCCAGCATAATGTCCTAAATTCTGATATTGTCTCTGCTTTTTAACTGATGCCATGGACTAGGCCTAGTGCATAATAAGTTAGTATCGTTATTCTTTGGTCTAGTGCACCATTACAAACATTACACTTGACTGCAGGTAGCGTGGGTGGGTGGCCAGCCCAGCTTCTACCTTCAAACCGTAGGGAGAGGCTAACGCAATTCGATCTTCCGGTTATCATCTTTCTCAAAATCACGCGTAATGATGTAACTATCAATAGCTGAAATTAAGTTATTAGAACGGAATGATATTAAATAGCAGAGTTCACATGTGCATGTCACCAAGCAGGTTGTCAGAACAGTAATGGCCACCATGCGGCTGGAAGCACTTCACGTACCTTCGGTTATGTCCGCCGATCTTTGTTTTCACTACGGATGATTAGTTATTTACAATTTTACCGTAGCCTACGGTGAAATAGCCACTCCGTTAAAATTAAATTACGATAAAGTAGCAGGAATTTCTATTCGATTATCAATATTAAAATTCATATTGAACGGCTACCCTATAAAATAAACACTAAATCTTAAGACAACTGCATATTCTGTCCAAATTAACACAATTTAGTGCATGCATAATGCATATTAGACTTTAAGTTTATCCACATTGTAGTTAAAAGGTGTGAACTATTATTTACATCAAAATCATGGTGTAAGTGTCCTGTGCCTTAAACAAGGTAGTAACTTTAGTTTATTATTATTTAGTCTGAGTTGTATGTTTGTTCCCGTTTCAGTTTTTTATCAACGTGCAACATATTACTACTTGTTTTCTATCTCCTAGGTATGATTTAAACCAGTCAAAAGCTCTTCCCCTTATACCAGAGTACTGTATTTTTTTTAGGAGAGTTTCATGGTTAACGGTGTTGAAGGCCTTCGAAAGGTCGAAGAACAATCCCAATACTTTATCTTTTTTGTCCAATGCTTCGAGTATTTTATCAGTTAGTGAGAAAGCAGCTGTGAGTGTGGATTTACCTTTTTGAAATCCATTTTGACAATTGTCAATATTTCGTATCTTGCAGGTATTTTACAAGTCTATTATGCATAACTTTCTCTAATATCTTTGAAAAGATTGGAAGCAATGATATGGGCCTATAATTTCCTACATTTTCCCTTTTGCCTTTCTTGTGAATTGGAATGGTTTTTGTCTTTTTAAACCAGTTTGGAAAAATACCTGTACTTAACGAGTTGTTGCAGATTTCCGTCAGCGGCTCAAACTATATATTTTGCAGAATATTTTACTATTTTCGCACTCAATGAATAAATGTCCGTTGAGGATGTGTTTTTCATGTTTAGTATGATTGACAAGATTTCTTTAGTGCTGTTGATGTTGACTCAATGAACATTGAATGAGCTAAATTCTTGGAAATATTATTCAGTTTTTCTAATGCATTTAACGTCTGGTTGTTACCATAAGTATTGCTATTATTATTTTTAGGTTTGTATTGCTTGGCCACATTGATAAAAGTTTGATTAAATATTGTTGCAACTTGGGTTGGATCTTTATTATGCACCCATCTATTTCTAGTTCTATGTTTTTATGTGCGAGTGGTCCCTTAACCGTTTCCTCTCTTATTATCTCCCAGGTTGTTTAACTTTATTATTAGACCGCTAATTTTTTCTTCTAAGAACATTTGTTTTGCTTTACGTTTTACTCTTTGAAAAGTTTTTTTATATACTTTGTATTTTGTTAAGTTAAGTTCTGTGGGACAGAAGGTTTTTTGCTTATAGAGTTTATATTCTCCTATATACTCCTAGTCCTAAGCGAATGTGCTTGTTGCAGTGTGAATGCGGCGATTGCTGATGCACCACAACCGATCCTATCTACTGCAAAATCTACACCAAAAGTCCAACAACATTTTGATTCAAAACAGTTAGGCCTATCACCAGGAAGGAGATGTTCAAGTAAATTGTTGAGTAATCTAAGCGTTGTATTTTAAAGGCAGTAATGTTGCAAGGGTTTCAGAGCTCACCCCCTGTAAGTAGAAAATACATGCTATGATTGTGAAAGCCAATAAACGTCTCGGAGTTTTGGAGCACAGATGTAAGGAAATGAAGCTAGGCATTCGAGATATGCGAAGCAACCTAACCTCCACTTTTATTCACAGATAGAAAACGACATCTCTCCAGCTGCAGCTCGACTTTTTGAAAGTCAGATTCGCCACGGAAAGAAGTCTCCAAGAGGACGTCGCTACACTCTTAAAGACAAGATTTTTGTATTTCTCTCTATAATCAAAGTCCCAAGGTTTATAAATTAATGCAAACTCACCTTGCTCTTCCAGCTCCACGGACATTAATCACAGTAATAAATAAAGTTCCTTTCCTTCCAGGTATAAATGCGCAGACGTTCAAACATTTAAAAGAAATAGTATCAAAAATGAATGCTTCAGACAGGGTTTGTTCTCTTCTTTTCGATGAGGTTGCACTTAGTTCGAATATTTTCTACTCTGAGAAGTTGGAAATCATTGGATT